>NDGN011195742.1:0-10094 GCA_002564285.1 Tympanoctomys barrerae | reverse complement strand
TTGCTAAGCTTGTTCTAAGTAGGTGCTTTAGACCACTGAGCCATCTCACCAGCCCCAATAATGCCGTTTCTTAAAACTGATCCTGCAAAAATAATAGTATTTTAGTTTAAATAATACTAAGCCCAGGGGCCGGGGAGATGGCTTAGTAGAATAAGCACTTCCTTGGCAAGAGAAAGGGTCTGAGTTCAATCCCTGATTCTGTAAAAATAAAACAGAACAAAACAAAACAACTCAGCCCAAAGATGTCTGCTGTAAGGAAGAAAGAGAGGGAGGAAGGGAGGAAAGGAGGAAAGAAGGAAAGAAACCACTCAAATGTTCATCCCAGGAGACCAAAAAATTATGGATATTTCACATGGTAAAGGTAAAAAAAAAAAAATGAATAAATGGGCTATGTTAGACATGGAAAAATGCCTAAGATAAATTAAATGGAAAAGATAAACAAGAACCCCCAACATGAAAACAAAAAGCCTTTATGTACATGTAAATATATACCTATACCCACTCATTCTGAGAGTTGTATACAAATAGTAAGAAGTATCAAAGTTCATTCACCAAACTGTTGATAGAAGATTTTTGGGGGAGATGATTATTGAGGATTTCCCTTTTCATTTGTTAAATTTTCAATTTAAAAATGGCTTTGGTAATTACACAAAGAATGAAGAAGTTAAAAACATTGATTAAAGCAAAATAAGTTTAAGGCAGGAGGTATGGGGCTAGTAGGTACTAATGGTGAAAAGGGAATGCAAAAAAAAAAATCAAAGAAACTAGCAGAAAATGGCACTGAATTTGGTGAACTACATTTCACATATAATGTTTTTTGCTCTTTAAAAAACTGTTCTTTGATACCAAATTTCTAAAACTAAAATTACAGAGTAAATAAATTCTATTAACTTGGGTCTTTGTAACAGTTGATACCTTATTTTTCCAAAACATTACAGGGCTAATAATATTTGAGAATTATAACCAAATATTGGGAACATTTGGTATCTCTAAAAACAGCAGGGTATACAGTAAACCTCAAGTGAGGAAGAAACCTACAGGAACGCAAACTGAACTCTCCTGAGGGATAGCAGCAGCAACACAGCATGTAAATGGGATAAGTTTAGCGTTCTGTTCTAAAATCCAGAGGCCCTTACAGAAATAAAGGTAGAATAATAAATATAAAGAAAGGATAAAGCTAAGATTGCATGCCTATTTGCATACAATTACCCTGTGCAATGTATGAGCCCGCATCCGCAATGCATCGTGAACACATGCACTGGGGAGAGTGGGGGACACAGGCAGAGTGCATTGGTCCTTTCCCCCCAGATCCCCTTCTCGTATGCGAATGTCTACCTCCCTGCCTCCTACCGCCTAACTTTTACTCTGCCCTTTACATTATCTATATCTTGTGATAAGGGAAACCATGTGACAAGGCTTTTCCTGCCTCCAATGGACTGCTCCCTCGATCTTGTCACAATCTCCAATTTGTGCCCATTTTAAACCCCTTCACTTGCTGATAAAGAGCATGATGGTCACTCTGTGTTCAGTTGTAAGAATAACTAGAACGCCCACATGTTACAAAAAGTTACTTCACATACTACATACTCTATCAAATGCTGGGGAAGTTTAAATGCATCTTAATCTATTAAAATATTTTAATCCACGTAAAGATTTTGAAAAACTCTGCCATTAGTCCTTTCACAAAATACTTGATTATTCAACCATTTGATTTTTGGAAAAAAAATTGAGCCACTTTCTTAAAGCTTTATTATTTTTAGAGTAAAATTTAGTTGATATTTCAACTCCATTAAGAATTTCCCCCAATTTAAATAGGTGTTAATAAAGCAGGTCCTTTAATGTTAAAAATGGCAGTACAGCCATGATGACAATAAACCTGTAATTCTAGCACTCAGCCTGGGCAACCTAGTGATGTAGAGACCCTGCCTCTAATTTTCTTTTTGTTTTGCAGAACTGGGCATTGGACTCAGGTCCTTGCACTTGCCAGGGAAGTGCTTAATTCTACTGAGCCATCTCCCTGGCCCTAAGACCCTGTTTCTAAACAGAACAAAACATAAAAGGGGCTGGGGATGCAGCTCTGTGTGAAGGCCCTAGGTTCAAACTGCTTTTATATATTCATAATACCTGTTGAAATACATATATGTATATATATTCACATATATGCACATAAGCATATTCATAAATGTGTATATATATGTATGTGAGATACGGTTAAAACGAGGTGAATGTTGACATTGTAAAAATGTATTATAATGAAAGACACAATGTCATCAGGCCCCTCTACTCTAAGTACTCCACCTTACTTTGAACACATTCATTCCAACATTCTTGCCCCTTTCTGAAACAGTTCTGGGAGTCTTCTTTCATGAATGTGTTTAGTCATTCTGTTGTGGCTGCCTTCATGGCCTGCTTCAAAATGTTTACCTTTCCTGATCATTTTGACCTTGGGGAAGAGGCAGAAACTACACAATGACGGGCCTGGTGAATAAGGTGGCTGGGGACTCACTGCGCTGTTTTCATGAACCTGCCCTTCTGGAGAACAGCACTCCTTAGTCACCATATTTTTTTATTACACTTTTCTTAAGAAAGAGGACTTCCAGAATCGCTTCAGAAATTGACGAGAATGTTTGGATAGGTGTGTCTAAAGTGGGGTGGAGGGGTTATCTGGAGATGGTTAATGACAATATGTTTTTTACTGAAAAAATTTTTAAAATTTACACACTCACTGCATATTTCAATCATGGTACATATATGACACAATGGTTATGATCAGAATTAGAACACTCCCTCGTAATATCAGCCAACTAGTTACGCATCTGGGTATAAGCAATAAATTTTGGATTTCCAGAGTATACAGTAAATATGCACCCCAGATTTTAGCAATGTAAGTAACTAACAATACAAGTATGGACAGGTTTTCGATTTCTGGTGCTGAGATTTCTAGATGGATGCACACAGAAGCGGTCATGGTGCCTTTTAGGGAAGCTGATACTTAGGAGAAGGCAATCTCTTCTACGTAGAAACCTCTCATTTCATCACACTGGGGTACTCTGGCAGTCGCCAACCATGGCCTGTGTGTTACCTGAAGTGTAAAATGGCTATTTCACAACGTTAATATCGCTCAACTGGGTGCACAGAAATCCAACAAATGGGAATGTGTCCACAAGAGCTATTATATTGCAGATCATCAAAGGGACGCATAATCGGATGTGCCAGGCTATCCCAGGGCAACAGGGACACCTCAAAAGTGGGTCTGGAGCTGAGTCATGAGGAACAAGTTTGCTAGGCTGAGAGCAAAAGGCAACTTGAACTGAGGGGAAGAGTGTCTGCGGCAGGGAGGCGTAAGCCATAATGGCATGTCACCTCAACGAGGACAGCCAAGATCATGGGGTGTGTGCAGTAATTAGGGTAGGGGGCAAGCAGGGACGGAGAGAATGTTTAGGACTCACTGTTACATTCCACAGCTCAAAGTACAAGATGTGTGGGAAGGGGGATCCGCTGGCCACAGGGACCCTCCTCCCCAAGCTTGCTGGCTTCACACAGGCATCTCTGCTGTGTGGTTGCCCTACCGTGCCCTTCTGAAAGTCAGCTGTCTTTCCAGGAAAAAGAAACTCTTTTTTGGATTAATTGTAGTTCTGATTTTTCACCATTTTGCAAAAATGGTGTTTTATAGTCAGGTAAAGCAGCACTCATGAATATATGTGAAGAACCTCACTTGAAGGATTTGCTTTAGATTCCTGGTAGTAATATTTTCTATCCTTTACAAAAGTTTTAGTTATACTTTCTCTAATCTGCTTTTTCTAAACTAGTAAAAGCTAGTTTTCTGGAACTAGGTTACAGACAGACTTTGGCCCATTTAACAAGGTCAGACTGTTTATTCTTGACAGAATTCTTTCCCACTGTAAAAAGGTACTTTTTAAATGCCACATTCCAAAACCAGTGCCAGTAAGCCACTGAAGCATAGTTTCCCACAAGAACTGATACCATGTGCGGTGCCTCCCTCCCTGAGATCACCCAGTGCTCAGAAGGTGCAGACAGTACTTAATGCCACCATGAAACCTATCAGCTGAAATGTATCAGCCAGATGCTCAGCAAACACTTCTACATATTTGAAAGCATTGGTGATCCTTACAAAGTAATTAACATAAAAATGAGAGAAGGGAACGATGGTTTTAAAAAATGAAAAAAAAATTAAGACAGTAAAATAAAATTTGTAACTTTATATTAGCATCCAAACCTAGAAGTAGCAGAGCTTTTTATTCTTTATTTTGGGGTTTTTATGGTTGAGCTGTTAAATTTACAGCCCCATTTTTAGGTTCTGCCAACCCTTCAAGATAAATATATGAGCGGCGCTAAAGTAAATTCGCCTACGCTTTCTCCTTCTTTCCTTTGGATGTTTCCCTGAGACTCAAAGGTACATTATCCCGCCACAGCCAGCTGTCAAGTTTAACATTCCCAGTTATGAGGAATTTAAAAAATCATCAGTATCCTTACAGACACTGGGGGCAAAAGTATCACTCAGCCTACATTTTTACCCCTAGAGAAGAGAAATGATGAAGGCAAGGACAATAAAAGGAAGGGCACAGCTTCTCAAGAAGCATTATTTAGGAACAGATTTAGAAAAGTAGCAATGAAGTCAGTAAAATTAAGCAGAAAATCCAGGACTACAAAGCAATCCTTGAGAAGTGTGACTTGAACTTTCAGAGATACACAGATTGTCAGAAAAACGTATCTAATCTTTTAAAGGACTGTAAACACACAAACTAGATGTTTTAGTCTTTTCCTGAGACAGTATGCTCTTCCAAAGACCCTGAAAAGTATTTTTTCGTCAATAAAATATATCATTAAAAACATAACAACATACAAAGACCCTGAAAAATATTTTTTCGTAAATAAAATATATCATTAAAAATATAACAACATAACGAAGTTAGAGAGATGGGGGAAACTCTGTGAGCTTGAAAAAGGAAGGATGAAACACAATGAGGATTATCTGAAACTCAGGGATGCCCGCATAGACAGACATTTGAAGTATAAATGTTTGCAATGGAGCCCAAGCTACCATCAGGGACTGATGAAGGGAATGGGGAAGATCAGTTGAAAGTTGTGTCTAAAACAAAACAAAAAACCCCTACAAACCTTTAGATGCTTGTAAGTGATGATGCAAACACAAGCAGTAACACAGATTTGGAAGTTCGTTCCACTGATTCATTTGTGAAAGCAGGGAGTTGTGGAACAAACTAAACGTAGTGAGAAATTTGATGATGTTACGTGACAGTAAGTGATTATGTGCCTGAGGTGGTCTTTGGACCTTAAGACAGCAAAGTAGGTTGGAGATACACTGCAAAATAAGACAACAACAACAACAACAACAACAAAGTTTTGTATATCATACTAGAGAGTTTGATATTTGGGTCTGATGAGATAGCTCAGCAGACTAAGCACCTGCTTTGGCAAGTGCAGGGACCAGGGGTTTGCCCCCAGGAGCATGCTGGCCAGCAAACGAGTCTGGGCGTGGTGGTACATGCTGGGGAGGCTGAAAACAGGAGGATCACTATGAGTCCAAGCTGCATAGTGAGACCCTATATCAAATACCCAAAATGGAAAAAAAAAATCATAGAGTTTGGTATTTGTTCTTTAGGCATTGAAGAGTCATGAGAATTCATTCATTCGCCTTGTATTTCTTAAGTGCTTACCAGGTACAAAGAAGGCACTGTGACAAACACTAAAACAGTATACAATTCTGACTGTGGGGAGTATACATGGGTGTATCCAATGGGACAGAATTTGAGCAACATATTTTGACTTAAAAACTTACACATGAGATTACTGAAGCTCAAGGAAAATAATGATGTGGTCAATTTTCCTTTCAAGGCGATAGTGACAGCTGTAAAACACAAGCTTGCACATCCAAAAATTAAAGGGGATACAAAATCCAATCTACAGAAATGTTGCTTTATATTCAATTCAAAGGACCATGTCTCATAGTCTGATAAGAAATGAAGACCCCTGGGTTTAAAAAACATAGGTAATATCTCCTTAAATGAAGTTCTTCAGACTGGCCTCTGGCCAAGCACTGAATGCATATTCCCTTAAGAACATTAAAGGTAAGACACAACAGTACTCTGTCCTCTTCTAGATACCTGACAACCTTCTGCTTGCCCAGCATTTGTTCTGTCAACCTTAAGACAGGGCTTGGTCTTCACATTTAAATTTGGCTTCAGGTCTGGTGAGATAGCTCAGCGGACTAAGCATCTGCTAACACAAGTATGGGGACCAGGGTTTGATCCCGGGCACCACATGCCATATTGGCCCCGCTGGCAGGCAAGCTGAGCCAGCCACTGACTGGGCACACGCCTGTAATCCCAGTGCTGGGGAGGCTGAAAAGAGGAGGATCACTATGAGTTCGAGCTGTGTAGTAAGACTTTGTATCAAATACAATCAATCAATCAATCAATCAATAAATAATTTTGGATTCAGGTTTCAGTGGTACCATAGGGAGTGTTCATGACAGGACATTAAAAAAACAGGTGACAACCAGAACAGATCTATATATCATATCTCGATAGGACAGGCTGACTGAACACGTATGGAGCAAGACATCTAGTCCTTTCTCTGAGTAAAGCATCCTCCCGCAAGTAGCACTCTAGTTAAATTCTTTTTGTCCACAAGTAATTTACAACGGTGATCACTTACGATGGTGCTAGAGTTAGGTAGATCAAATGAATGACTATCTTTTACAAATATGGAGAGTAATTGTTTGGTTCATTTTACCAACTAGAGCTGGCATAATCAGACAGGCACATGTATCTTCCTGCACAGTACAGAATTCGTTCTCTTTCTGCATGGGAGAAATTCTCACAGTGGTCATCACTGTTTGCCTTTGCTGTAGAGGCCGAGTTAACCTATCATATGGTGATTCAAAATGTGTTTTATTACCACTGAGAATGCGCAATGGAAGATCTGGAATGGGTGTTCATGTTTGTTTTGGCTCTGGCATTTTCCACGTACCCAGTCCTGGGAATCCTAAAGAAAACGTGTCCTGTTCCCAGCTCTGTGTACTGCCCCCATTGTGTTCCACTTCCCTTACTAGGGAAAGTGAAAATGAAACCAGCACAAACAGCCCATTGTTAGCTATGAAATACGTACTGGCAACTGAGGTCCTAACAAAACAGACCTGGTAGTGTCATGGCAAGATGCTGAGTGGGGAGGGCGGTCTGGAAGCCCTTCCTTCTTCAGAGGTGTATCCTGCACTTTTGCTGAGGTGCTGCAGCCATGGGGCTTTGGGGTTTTTCCATTATACTCATGTAATGCTCTCGGTTTGATTTATTCAGTGTGCACTGGCAGCTTCTGGAGGCTTCTGTGGGAGCAACTCGGCTGCCCAAGCTGAGGCACAGACCCTGCCAGGTCTCCATAGTAAACACAAGATGCACGAAGTGGAAACAAGCATAAACAATTTATTTTCTCCTGTAAAAGATGACATTGTTCTCCAATCTCGGGTCCTGCTTCAGTCTTGTCACTTGGCAGTGCCAAGTGGGTGCCATACAATGAGCTATTCCAAACACACACACACACACACACACACACACACACACACACACACACACAGAAAACACAGACTGCATGATGCACACATCACAGCGGCCACATATCCAGGCAGCTTCCAACAAGGGCAAGCTGGTGACCTCTGAGGGCATCCCATGGGGGAGCAGGGCGGGCTTCCTGGACACCATCCCCGGCAGGTTCCTGAGTCATCTGTTCTCATAGAAACCACACAGAACCTTAGCTCTGTCTCTAACTATGTGTTCCTTTGTACGACTACTTTATGGACATCTGGCTCCTCATCTGGCTTGAAAACTCTTTGATAGCAAACACCTTGTGCATTTTGTACAATCACCACTCAGGTTCACTGATGGTAACCTGGCTCATGAAAAGTCGCCAGCAGATATTTGTTGACTGAAAGCCATGACTCGCCTTTAATTTTTCTCAGTTTCCCTGAATCTAAATTTTTTCTTTTAGTGTTTAATAAATACTACCAACACTGAGGTTAGACTAAGAAACCAATCAGTGTCACAGGTATAAAGGAGGTACACAATCCAAATTTGGTACTGCTTATTGTCTTAGTAAAATAAGCTTTAAAACTTCTGTTCCATTAAAAAATTCCCCAATAGTGCTCGCTTTGGCAGCACATCTACTAAAATTGGAATGATACAGAGAAGATTAGCATGGCCCCTGCACCAGGATTACACATAAAATATTCCCAAATGATTCTGTATTTTTTGCAGCCTACTAATAATAGTCTTACTAGTGTTCTTAAATTTATGTACTGTCTTTTGATGATTTCTACAGAGAAAAGATGTTTTACAACATACACATCTTTTAACAGGGCTGGTTAGGTAAAAAACACGTTCGGAGAAGGTGAATGTAATTCACCTAGTGAAAATATATTAATAAAGTTATTAAAAATAGGAGAACATTTCCAATTTTTCATTATGGTACAAAAAGGAAACTCCCTCCAAACTGTGTTAGGCACAGATAGTAGAAGAAAAAAAAACACTAATTTAATAGTGAGTAAGACTGCTGAGTGTAGTGAAGAAATTGTTTTATGGTAGGACATGCCTGGCCTTCGTAGCAGAAGCAAAGGAACGATCTCATTTTAGGGAACACACGTCTTCCTGTTCATGAGTAGTTTTAGGGTGATCATCGCACAATGGTGGCCGGCCCTTCCTTACCTTTTGGCCCTGGCGATCACATCTGAATATAAATGTGCCTGAAAAGAACGGCCTCATTTTCTGATAGACTTCTTTCTATCCACGAGTAGTTTATGGTGACTGTGCTGGACAGGCCTGGCCTTCCTACAAGGCACTGGCATTCACATCTGGGAACACAAACACCTAGAAGCGGTCTCACGTGCGGTGAGTACAGCTCAACCTACGAGCTGCGACAGTTATGCACCTGGATGATGTACGGGACTGGACATACACACAGGAGCAGCTGAATGCTGGATTTTCCCTAACCAATACTACAAAATATTCAGATGTGCAAGAATGTCAGAAAATTTTTTTTCCTGCAATCTGCAAAATAAATAAATAAATAAATAAATAAATAAACTAGGCAGCACCAGTTTAAAAATTTACAAATAAACGGGGTGCACACCTCTGTGTTCCTCACTGGGTCAAAACGTGATAGCAGCTTAGTTATTTTTAAAAACTTTAAAATACATATTTTTTATTTATTTATTTTTTTAATAGTTCTGGGGATCAAACTCAGGACCTTGCGCTGCTGAGCTATATCCCTTGCCCAAAAATATTTTTCAAATGGACTCTTGAACATTTCTGGTACCTCTGGATCCATTTCCTAGAATCTAAGAATTCCAAGAGACACTGTTTGATGTTTTGTGAGATACTGAAGCTTTCAGTGGGGAGAAAAGGGAAGTAGGGATTGTGGGTGACAGCCAGATTAGAAACATCACAATTCTCTGAGTCATTTACAGTCTAGTTGATAAATTTAAACTTAATCTGGTTTAAGTCTCAGTTTCCTCACTTTCAATATAGAATGGTTGATAAACAGTTCCTATAACACCAAAGGCAGTAAGACCACCTTGAATACTCAGTAGTTAGATTTAAGGAAAAAAAAATGAAGACTTTACATCATAAACAGAAAAGAAGATGGTTCCCTCCCTGAGTTGCTGGCAACAGGCTTTATGATAATCAGAGCCTGGTGATGCTCCTGGCGATGCTGAGCCTCTCTGACAGACCTGGGTGCGTGATCAGGCAGGACTGAAGCCGGCCGAGTGGTTCCTCTTGATTTCCTTTCCTTCACAACAAAAAAGAGCTGGACCAGAGACTGCATTTCACATGGGAAGGAGGTGACTTTAGAATCTGAATATAATGTTAGCTAGTCTTAACAGTCATCATACTGAGTTTGTGTATATTTTTGATTCTTGACACAATTTTGCCACAGAGATTATATAAATATATGAATCATGACTCGTACATATTACTTATTCTAATGGAAAGAAGCTCCCCTTTGATTTTTTCTTTTAATTTTAAAAATTTGTGTGTGTGTGTGTGTGTGTGTGTGTGTGTGTGTGT
>NDGN011195712.1:0-10725 GCA_002564285.1 Tympanoctomys barrerae | reverse complement strand
CAACACCTACTTTTACCTGTCTGTTCTGACGGTGGCCATTCTGGTGGGTTGAGGCAGTGCCTTGGGGGTGTCTGATTTGCAGTTCCTAATGACTAAGGAGACCCTTGTCTAACAAAAGTTTGACTAACCCTTGCACGCGTTTGTCGGCCTTCTGCATAGTTTCATTGGAGAAGCGTCTATGTAGCCATTTACCCATTCTTTGGTTGGTTTATTTGTGTTTTTATTACCAAGTTGTAAAAGTTCTTTCCATATTCTAGAGAAGAGTCTCTTATTTTCCAGTGCAGAGCCCTTGTATGCTTTGCTGTCCTCTTCTCCTGGTTTATGGGCCGTCTTTTCATTTTCTTGATGTCTTTTGAAGCACCAAAGTTTTTAATTCTTTTGATGTTGACCCCCCTTTTCTATTTTTCTCTTTTGTGAATTGTACTTTCGGTGTTGCATATGAGAAAACACCACTTAATTAAAGGTTAGGAAAATCGAGTCTGTTTCTGTATTATATTTAATTAGAACAATGGTTTCATCTTGTCTGATGAACAACTCCAGCTATCCAGCTGTATTAGCTTCTCATTTAGTGTGTGGCATTTGAAGCCTTAAAAGTGTCCTTTCTTTGTGTGTGACCCAAGTAATTAAAATAATTATTTTTATTCATGTGTTATACCACTACAAACACACTCAACTCATTGGCACAAATTTCTGGTTATCCCAGAAGTAGATTCCATGATTCTTTATGAAATACATGCAGGATCACAAGGGCAGAGGGAAATCTGTGTGATGAAATAAAATTAATTGATGTTTGCTTGTTTTCCTAGCACTGGTCTAGGAATGTCATTAAGAAAGGAAGAGAGGTCACTTTGCTTTGTCTGATCTTGATGAATTTGGGACAACTTTAAACCCAATTTCTCTTCTAGGTCCTCATAGACTTCCTTTCTTAGTTTACTTGAGACCTTTACTGGGTAGAAGGGGATGTCCAGTGAGTTAGGCATTAGTCGGAAGACACATTGATTCACACATGATGGTGAGATAGCTCAGTGGCCTAAGAGCCTGCTTTGGCAAATGCAGGGACCAGGGTTCAATCCCTAGTCCTGCATGTTGCTGGCTCTGCCTCCAGGACATGCTGAGCTGGTGACTGAGTTGGGGAATGGTGGTATAGGCCTGTAATCCCAGTTCTGGGGAGGCTAAAAACAGGAGGATCACACGAATTCGAGCTGTGTAGTGAGACCCTGTACCAAATACATAAATGAAAAAAAAAAAAAAAAAAGAGCACTTACACATGACCCTTCTGGCCCACTCAGGGAGAATAGGGGTTCCCTTTGGGATCACATTCTCAGGCTCTGGCTGCTCAGGTACAAACTCAGAGAGGCTAGAGGCGAACATACTCCTCTCATCCCTCTGCTGTTTCCATCTACCTGCTGTCCTCCTGTCTCACTCGGAAGCTACTGGCCTTCCCAGTGAAGGTGGTCCTGTCTGACTGTTGTAGCTTCTGACCTTTCTCCTTTGGGATCTTCCACTCCGAGTCTAGCAGCCTCCCAGTGCAACTTGCCCTTCCTAAAATGTTGCATCTGTGGTACAAAGGATGGAACCCCAGGCCTTAGCCCTGGGCTATGTTCCCAGACTATTTTGTCTGTTTGTTTGTGAGACACGATCTCCCTAAGCTGGTAAGCTCTCCGGGCTGGATGCGAACTTGCAGTCTTCCTGCTTCACCTCCTGGTGCTGGGATTTCAGGCCCCTGCTGTCACGCCTGGCTTGGCTTTTGAGCGCTTGCCCAGCCTGTCTGAGCACACGCAGTGCCACAGGCCTGCCCTCAACCTTCTTACAGGGTTCTTGGCGCCCTGGAACCCCAGCTCAGTTATGCGACGTCTTCTTCACTCCTTCACATGTTTGTAACCCAGAGACCTCTCTCACGGTAGCCCTCTCAGTGAGCTGCACGCTCAGGCTTTCTAGACCGACTCTTCCTGCTGTCCCCGTCAGGGTCTTCTTCTTTACCTGATTTTCTGATGACAGAACAAGTCCCCGCCTTATGACCATTAGAGCTGCAAACGTTCCCAGATGCGAATGGACCTCACATCCCGAGCATTTGTAGATAGAACGCGTCGTGGAAGTAGCTCGCGTGTCTGTAGGCACTGTCACAGCTGTGCTGCTGTGTGCTTGCTGAGCCCTGTGCCCGGGGCGTGCGAGTCCAGGGCTCAGTCAGAGCTCAGGCTGTGCCGAAGTGGTGGCAGTGTGGAGAGGACAGCTAGGAAGTGAAATAGCAATATACACAAGTGGATATTTGTGTCAAGGGTGTATAAGATTCACTTTGTTAGAAATATAAAGGAATCCAACTTAAGAATGTTCTTCCAGAATGGAATGGAACTTGTTGTAAGTTGGGGATACTGTGTATTTCTTCGACCTTATAAAATCCAGGGGTCAGACTGTCATAGTTTGGAGCTCAGAGTGTCCTAGAAGCTGATAAAAGTGGCAAATTGTCTCAGTCACAGGCGAGAGACATGCTGATGCTGTGGTGCTACAGAATTTTCTGGGATGGGGCCCAGGGCTTGCTGGAAGGAGGCAGGACCTATCGGTGGTCCTTGGAACAAAGGTGGCAGCTGGGCTGGAATAGGGGGTGTGAGGGCTGGGAAGTTGCCCACGCCCTTCCCTGAGAACTCCGACCTCTCCTCTTGTTAGCCTGGCTCAACGTTCGTCCCTTCCCAGGGTTTGCGGAGAGCAAGGCCTCTTCCCTGCAGGGATGGGGACTTTGGACCCAAAGCGTCAGGCCTTCCCTTACTTCAGAACAGCTCCTGCCTCGCAGAGCCCCGCTGGATGTCACGCTAGCTCCTGCCCGTGCGCTTCCGACTTTCTGTTCATGAAGTCTTCCTATTATACTCCCGGCTTTTGTCTGCAAGGTGGCAAGATAGAAGGAATGCTGACTTTGAAGGCTGCCGAGTGACATTAGAGAGGCTGGGGTGACACTGGGGCTGGGCAGGGACCTGTGTCATCTTCAGTGCTTAGCAGAATGCCCTGCCCTGATGGGAAGGAATAATGGGCAGAGGCATAGCCAGCCTGTTTACCCTGGGCACCTGCTGACAACCAGGGAAAGGACACTGTGGGGAGGCTGGCAGAAAGAAGGGCTGGGCCGGAGACCACAGGCAACAAGGGGACGAGGGGTAAATGGAAGGTGAGGGTGGGAGGTTTCGCGTTGGCCTGGCGCAGGCACTAACCATGCTAGGTAATTTAGGAGGCTCATGATGAGGTCCACCTGAGTGCCCGTCTGACTTCCACAGCAGAGGCAGGGGGAAATAGGATTTGGCAGTGACAGGAGTCAGGGGCCCAACCCTCCTCCAGGTGGCGCCTATCACTTCACTGTCACTATAGGTCACACTCTTCCTGGTCCTGTCACTACGTGCGGGTGGTCAGCCTAGGTAGACCATAGCTCTCTGAAGAGAGAGGCCCGCTGCCCAGATCTTCTGGCTGTGCTGGAGAGCTGGCCCTACAGAGGATGTTTGGTGAATGCTCTTCATCTCTGAGGAGTGATGGGACCTGGGGATGCCTAAGGTAAGGAGTAGAGAGCAGGACACTTCGGAGAGCGGGACTGGAGAGACGGTGTTTGCAGTTGTTGCCACATGCTAGTGTCTCTGTTTAGAGCATCCAACCCTGAAGCCAGCTCCGGGGATGTCTTGTGACCAAGCCTCACACCTACCCTGCAAATTGCTCCTAATTTATTTACAGTTTTGGTGACTGCATGTCATGTGCAGTCTGAAAAAAACAAGCAGAGAATCAAAAAAACAATGATTTCTTCCCAGAAAAACATGCCCATTACAGCCTGGAGTAACAGCACAAGAGTCAGGCACACGTTAAAAGGAAACTAAAGCCACTGGGTAGCCTGACAGCTGAGTGGCCCTCAGGGCCGGTGGGGTCCTGACCCGCTGAGCTGCCTTGGGGCATGGGATGTGCCCCACAGAGGCTTGGGGGCCTCCTCAGAATGGGGAGGTGCTTTGTGGAGTGCCTCGTACAGTCTTCAAATTTGGGGGATGGGTCAGGGATGGAGGCTGGAATGGGGGGGTCGGGCTGTGAATTTGTAACTCTTAGAGACTCGCCTGCCAAAGCAGCCCCTGATGTCTGCTGTGGGTCTCTAAGGGAGGTGAGAAAGGGGATGGCATCACCCCAGCTCCATCCAGCATGATGAATCTATCTGTTCGACTCAGTGACACGGGAGATCTGTGGACACTTGGCAGCCACAGGCTACTGCCCTGGATGCATGTGGTGCGGGGGAGGTCTAGCCATGCAGGCTTGTCTGAGTCTCAGCACCCAGGCCAGTGCAACTTTTCTAACTTTGAGGAGTGAAGCCATCCGGCGTGCCGAATGGGGGTCTCCAGATCCCATTCTGTCCCATCCTCCCGTCAGCAGGAACCCCGTTAGTCTCCATGGTCCCACAGGCAGTATATCGTTTCTGCTTCAGTCTGTGTGCTCTTCTGGGATATTGTGGAGGCAGATGCCAGCCTGAGGCCTGACAGAACACCCACCATCTGCACCAAGGGAACCTGGTGGAAGTGAGTTTGATAGATGGGGGCAGCCCCGGCCAGAAACCCGGCCTTCATTTACATCATTTACACATCTGCTTCTCTGCACAGCGAAGGGGCCGGGTGGCTGTGGCCAGTGCCCTCAGTCATGCAGTCTGCGGGGTTTTGTTTCTGTTGAACCACCAGGGGATGGGTCGGGAAGCTGCGTGCAGGGACAGTAGTGAGGTTTGGGAGCACATGTCGGCAGTGGCCGGGGACTTCCATCTGCATTCCCTGTTGATTTACTATGAGCTGGGTTTAGAATTAGGAGACTTGGCCTCTCACAATGACAGGCCATTCTTATGAAGGACTCATAGTTGGAAATTGGGAGCCTCAAGGAAAATCTCCTCAGTGTCAAGGATGGAGTCTTTGTCCTACAGGACTGGGAGGGGGCGGGGCTTGCTCCTTGGAGGCAAATGGAAGGTTTTACCACCTCAACCAGGGGAGGTCTCCGTATGCTTCTCCCAGCCCTGAGCAATTTGGTGTGTTGGGCTTGGCCTGGCCCGATGAGATTTTTAAAGATTCCTCCTTTAGATGGGCTGGCTTTGGTGGGGTCTTCCTTTTGCCCAACACCTTTCATTTCAGCTACACTTCAGGCTCCAGGTGCTCGAGCACCCTCCCACCACCTCCCTCGAATGAAACTCTAGGCTCCCAAAAACGAAATCTCTTAAGGCAAGAGAGGCCTGAGAAACACAGGAGGCCGAAGCCAAAGTGCTGCGAACCAGGTGTTTCCTTCTCCATGACAAAGAGGCACCCAAGTCCACGGGCATCTGGGGAAGTGTTTTCCTTTAAGGAAGACATCTGTGTGGAAATAGTAGCCCGAGTAATGCAATGTGACAGTTGCTATGTCAACTAGCGTATTTTTCCCCTCCCCTTCAATTATTGACCAGCTTGGTCAATGTTGCATGAAAGCCGTGCCGTGCCATGGAATGTGTTTGTGCGCCGGCCTCCGCCAGGGCTTTCTAGCATTTCCCCTACATGTATTTTGCTATTGGGAAGATGGACTGTCACTTTGGTTTAAATGTGCTTCTTCTTCTTTTTTTTGCGGAGCTACATATTTCCTAGATTTGTAATGGGGCAGTGGTGGTTTAGACTCCAGGGGAACAATATTGAGGAAAGGAAGGGGGTGCAAGGACTTCGCTGTGATGAGGGAGTCCAGACCGCGAGGCAGGATGTGAGCAATCTGCAGCTGGCGTGGGGAGGCATGCACGCGTGTGCAGGCTGTCCCTCCCTGAGTTTACGACCATGGCCTGTTTTCTCTCAGCCTTGGGCTGTGTAACCAGCTGCCTGCCGGCCACCCTGTCCTTGCTGTCCCTAACAGGCATTTTAAAACTGATCCCTTCCTTCCTCACAGGTGCCTTTCAGCCCTCCTAAAGGCTTCTGCAGCTTTGATTCAAGCTTCAGAGCCAGCGGCCCCCTCCGCTTCCCCTCTCTCTGCTGAGGCCCAGTCTGATGCCCAGAAGTTTTTTTCTGCCCCTGCAGGGCCACCCTCCTTGCCAGCGTGGTCAGCTCATCTCCTTCTGGCTGCAGCTCCACAGCCTCCCACCGTCCTCCCGCCCTAATCCATTCTCCGCACTCAGGGCGACAGTTACTTATTTTCTTTTGAAGACTTTTAGAGTAGCTTTAGCACATGGCTTCAGCCTCCACAGTTTTCGGCTCAGCAAGGCACAGAGGCTGCCCTGCGCCCTCTGCCCACCTGGCGCACAGCCTCGCACCCTCGCTACACTAGCCCCACAGTGGGGCGTTCGCTGGGGTTCCTGAGCCCACCTAGATGCATCACGGTTGCACAGAGCCTGTAGTTTGCGTTAGCCCCACTCCTGGTGCTGTCCATTCTGTGGCTTCAGGCAACTGTGTAATGACAGTATCTATCATTATTATGTGCAGAATGTGATCTTCTTTTCAAACTCTGTGTGTGTGTGTGTGTGTGTGTGTGTGTGTGTGTGCTGGGGGTTGAATCCGGGGCTTTGCACATGCTCAGCACCAGTGAGCTACACTGCCAGGCTTCAAACGACATACTTTTTTAATGGCAAAGGGCTGGCTCCTCCCACCTGGATATAACCACATGTTTCCTTTCTAAATTGTCACTCTGGTCACATCGGTCGCCTGCTTGGATTTGCCTCCAGGTGACTTGTTAGCCTTGACTGTAGGGTCCTGTCCCTTGGCTGGCCACCATGTGTTTGTCCCAGGCTGGGTCCTGTAACTGCTGCTGTTCCTCCAGCTGTCCCTGGGTGGGGTCCTGATGGCTTGCTTGTATCCCAGTGTGTGGTTCTGGCTGGGTGGCCTGCCCGGTCCTCTGTGCTGGCAAGCGAAAGCACGGCAGGCGCCCCTTTCATCCTGCAGCACAGAGCCAGCCTTGGTGGCCCTGGCTGTGCTCAGGTGTCCCCTCGTTGGCCTCTCCTGAGCCAGGACCTCAGCCTGTCCCCTCCTTGAAATTCGGTCAGATGCTGGCTCTGTGCTCCTGTCTGCCTTCATCCCTTCATCCCTTGGGACATGGCCCTTAGTACAGAGGCTTTGGCCCGCCCTGCTGATGCCCGCTGCAGTGCTGCCCTCTGCAGACAGTGACCTGGAGCAGCTTCTGAGCGCCCTTCCGAGCTCGCGGAGACACAGAATCTGCCTGGGAACCGTTCTGTGGGAGAGTCCACTTGGCGTTTCACCAGCAGCTTGCACATGTGCTGGTTTGTTTTGTTTTTGTTTTTCAGTCCTGGGGACTGAACAAGAGCCTCAGCCCAGATCTACATCCCTAGTCTGTTTTGTATTTTCATTGCAAGAGAATCTTCCTCAGTTACCAAGGATAGGCTGAAACTTCCCACCCTTCTGCATCAGCCTCCCAGAGTGTGGGATGACAGGGCGCACTGCCACACCTGGTAGAAAACAATTATATTAAACCAGAAATTTCATTCCACCCTTCTTCTCCTCTGATGCTCACAGCTGGCAGCCAAGTGGCTCTGGTCCCCTCCATCGCTGAGGCCTCTGTGCTCTGTCCTGGTCACCCTGAAGGATGGGCGGCGCCAGCCCCTTCCCTGGAGTGGCCTCTTCTGCTTACTGCCCCCTGGTTCCCCCGCCTGCCCTTCAGTTCCTTCTCTAGTCCCTTGCATAGGAAGCCCCATGGGTTGCCTCCTCCTTGCTGTTCTGCTACACAGAGGCTGGGTTGGCTCGGCCTTTATTCGGCGTCGTGTCCAGGCCCTCTCCTGTCTTCCTGCAGGCTGGAAGTTTCCCAAGTGAGGTCCGCATTGGCTTCCTTGAGGGATGGAGTAGGCGGTTGGCACATCACAGCCATGCAGTGTGGGGCCTGCAGAGGCGATGTGCGCCGAGGAAGAATCCTATCCTCCGTCAGGTCTGTGTGCCACTTTGGTGACTCCTGCCTGTTGTCTGTGCCGGGACAAGTCAGAGGGACAGCAGACACAGCCGTGGGAGCCACCCTCCCCTGCTGGCTGCTGCTGATTCATCAGGGCACTCTTCCTTGCTGAGAGAGGCTGTGGACACCAAAGCCAGCCCCGTGCAGTGCTCCTGCTGTCACTGACCGTCCCTTCAGGGTGACAGATGACAACCAAGTCTCCGTGAGCTGTCCTATGGGGAAGATTGTGCTATTTTTCTACCGAAATGGTTGTTTTCTCTATTTATCAATTCAAAAACGATTCAAATCAAAGAGGCTTTCATTGCTCTGAGAAAATGCAGGTGGGACAGCAGGCTTCAGGATCTTGTTGGGAGGTCCTGGGCCAGCTGTGATCACGTCTCAATCAGACGCTGCATCCACACAGTGAGGGGAGGAGCGGCCAAGGCATGCAGTGGTCACCTGAGAAGAGGGGAAAGGAGAGGCTTAGAGGAAATTCCATGCGAGGTGCATGCGTCACGTGAGTCATGGAGCGCAGAGATGGGTATCAGAGAGCAGGCTCTCTGCTCCAATGCAAGCGAAAGGTGGTTGGACAGCGAGGTTCAGAGGGAGGGGAGGCGCACCACGAAGCATCTTCTGTTGTCTCACAGGCAGTGGAAATAACAAAGGCTCTTCATATGCGTTTGCCATCCCAGAGCGATGCTTGTTGGGGTCGGGGATGGAGGATATTTCTAGAAGCCACCAGAAGCTTCTGGTAACTGAGGAAAAGCAGAATTTTGTACAGTGAACTGTCTCACCACACCTGCACAGGCACGGGGGAGAGGGTGTTGTGGTCTGCATTTGTCAGGTGTCTGGGTGTAAGGTCAGGTCACGGAATGAGTATTAGCAGGAGCCGGAATCTGAGCCTGTCTGGCTTTGCAGTCTGAGCTCTCTTCTCTGGCCCTCGTCCCCAGGCCTATGCTGTCCTGCTCGCCACAGGCGCCGAAGCCCTTCAGAACACATGAGCAATGAAGCTGGTGTTGTGCGGAACTGCTGTTTGTAGCCAGCTTCCCCTCAGGCCATCCTTGCTCGGCTGCCCTGACTGGGGCTTTGGTCTTGTAGAACGCCAGCCTCTGAGTGCAGTCACTGCCTGTCCTCTTGCCTGTTGAAACCTTTGCCGGTGATACAGTGCTGGTAAAGCTCTCTGGAGACACTTTGGCAATTCCCCTCAGCAGCGATGTCCCCGATTCTGGGTCCGTGTGGTAGACAGTTCCGGGACCCATCATGCCTGCTCTGTGTTGGAGCCGCTTGTTTAGCTGTGTCCCCTGCAGGCCACCGGCTCCCAGGGGCCAGGCTGCCGCTTCCTCCTCAGCCCCTGGGGCTGAGGACAGTGCTGTTCCTGCCCTCAGGAACTCCTCCGAGCCGAGCTCGAGTCAGTTGATCTTGCTGCATCCTGAATGAACCCCGGCCACCGGGAGTTTGCTTAGGGACCTCCCTGTCTTGACTCGTTTAGGGGCTGTGGAGTGTCACGGGATAAAATCCTCTGCTGACGTCTTTATGGTCTGTGTCACCTGTCACTCGGAAGGAGAGAGTGATTAAATTGGCCCAGCGAGCCTGGCTCTTCACAATGCTTTGCTGATGGCTCTAGCCACTGTCTGTCCTGCTGCCAGTGTCCCCTCTCCTCGGTCCCCACTCCCTGGGCGGTGGGATGCTGGCATAGCAGGATGCTGCTCTGGATGGTGTTTATCCTTTTCATTTTTCCTTTAAGCATGAATATTGTGGTTTCCATTTGCAAACCCTGGGAGTTGGCTGGCTTCAGGGTGTTGGCAGCTGTGCCCTCAGGCTGGCTCTGTGGCACCTGTCAGCCTCCTGGATCCGTCATGTGCCCTTGTAGAGCTGGGGACGGCTTCTGCCTGGGCCTTACCGCCTTCTCTCCTTCCAACCTCCTCAGGATCCTACGTCCTTGATCAAAAGCTTCTACTTTCTAGCAAGCTGACTCTGTTTTTAAGTGTTAGTTCGTTTCGAGGATGGTTTATTTCTGATTGTTAAATTTGATTGGGCTTCGCTGTTATTGTTACGTATACGGAGGAGTTCAAGTGAGTTTCAGAGAAAAAAGCACTTCAATTTAATTTGCAACTAAGTGTGTGGCTAACCAATGCTCAGCAGCACACGGTGAAACTCGCAAGGTATCAAGCAAACATGGTCTCTGCTTGAACTTGTATTAGTAAACTGAATATCTATATTACAGAAGCACAATCTGTTAGTAAGCCGAACACTTTTTTTTTGGTTTTGTTTTCTTAGTTCACCTTGTTAAGCAGGAAAATAATCCTTGAGGCTTTATAAAGCTCATGTACATGCGTGTAGGTGCCATTTTGGAAATGAACTCCATAAATGCATAAATGAAGGCAGATGTCAGGCATTTAATTGGCCTTCCTGTCCCAGCTGGCCCTGTGAGACTTGGAAACACTGTCAAAGACGATCACTCACCCCCGATAGGAGACTGACACAGTGAGTTAGTGCCGTTGAGTTTTGGAGAGAAGCAGCCGACTGTCTCATGCCTCGCAGCCCAGGAGTCTCAGTTTTCTACCTATTGCTATCAGAGTGGGGGAAGGAGAAAGAAGGCTCGGGTGCCTCACCCGCGTGGTCCGCAAAAGTTGCTTGAAATCTCGAGCCCTGTGCTGGGTGTTCCATTGAGCTTTGTGGGCTTCTTTTCTCCCTTTTAAAAAATTGTATGAAAAAGCATCAGATCTCATAGCAAAATATAAGAGAATAACAGATGTGTATAACACCTGTGTATTGTTATCCTCCAAGTAGTTACTCAGAGACAGAAATGAGCTTTACAAGGTGTTTATAAAGGAACTGAAAAACAGTAACTTTGGTATT
>NDGN011195693.1:0-10808 GCA_002564285.1 Tympanoctomys barrerae | reverse complement strand
GGAAGGCACCGCTCACCTGTGGCCGGGTGCCACACACCACTCTGCAGGCGCACATGCAGACATGCTGCAGGCCTCGCATGGGGTTTCCTTGAGTCCTGGGGAGGGGTGGGTAGGAGGGTAGGAGGGACACAAACGTGACTTGACTTGCAGACGTCTCCCAACACTGCTCAAAGCCAATGGGGGGATTGCAGGAGCCAGGCAGGTGAAGGTGCAGAGCCTGGGGAAAGCGTTGTCCCATCCTAGACTTTGAGCCACTCCTGGGCAGGCCTATGTGCCCTTGAATTCACTCTGTAACCCAGGCTGGCCTTGAGCTGGTGGCCCTCCTCTTGCCTCAGCCTCTCAGTTGCTGAGATAGTGATGCGGGCCACCAAGTCTAGGCACTCAGGGACTGATGCGCATGCCAAGACAAAGAGCAGGGGTACAGGACCTGCTGTGCCCAGTATTTCAGATCTGTAGTCACGTTAGCCCTCTGGAGTCACCTGTTTCAATTTTTGAGCTGGAATTCTGTCCCTATCCTCTGCTTCCAGCTTGGAGGTTGAGTAGCCTTAGAAATGTGGTCCATGTCCACTTGTATTTCTAGCCAAATCGCAAATGGTCCCTGCACTTTTGAGAGCAGAGCCTGCCTTGGCCTCTAGCACCTCTCCTGCATGCTCAGGGTGGAAGAGCTGGGGAGCTGCATAGCCTGGGAGCTGCCGCAGCCCCGGGGGGAGAAGCACTGTGGTGGTCCTGTCCCCGGGGCCTCTCCTCCTGCCACCACTCTGAGCCTGGGTGAGCAGAGCCACCCCACAACTGCTTTGGCTTCCTTCCCGCCCCCTTCCCACTTGCTCCCGGTGTCCTGGGATTGCCTTTTAAACACCACACTGGCACTGAGGCACACTCAGGAGCAGGGCCAGGCCATTGCCAAGCATGTGGATGTGAATCCCACGGCTTCTGCCGAGACCTTGGCCTGTCACCTAGGCTCCCTCGGCCTCAGTTTCCTCTCATGTCACCTGAAGGTTAGATGAGGGATGACGGAAAGCTGGAACTGTCACAGGGCCTGAGGGAAACAGGTCTGTACCTCCCCTGAGCTTCTGTCTAATAGCAGGGCTGTGCTACTCACCAGGTAGCCAGGTACAATTTCAGGGTGATTCTCAGGGGTGCTGCAGGGGAGAGTGCAGTGACTTCACTTCTTTACAGCTAAAATCCCACATGACCAGCTAGAAGTCAACAGGTGCGAAGAGCTGTCACAGCCTGGGCCTCTGGGAATGTGCAAGGCCTTCAGCCAGGAGCACCGCCAGGGCAGGGGCAGCTTTGGAGTTCTGGCTCCTGCCAAGGCTGGCTCAGGTCCACAGGGCTCCACATCCTTCGCTTGCAGCAGTGATTGGTGCTGGGTCTGGGTCCTGAGACCCTGCCCTTAGGAGGTCATTGGGTCAGGGAGCTGATGTCTTTATTGTGTTAGGTGAGGCCTCCTCTCCGGCTTCCTCCAGGATCACAATGTCCCCTTAGCCTCTTCTCCACTAAACCTCAATCCTATGCCAAAAGGAGCAGTCACTAAAAGCAGCGTGGGAGGGCAGGGGACGGGCCCGCGGCTCCTTGGTCCTCCTTGATGGGAAGCAGGAAGCAGCCAAAAACAGAACCAGGAGGAAGGGGTCTGGCCCCAGTCTGCCTGGACCTTAATCACTTGGTGACCTTGAACAAGGACATTCTCTCTCTGGGCCTCCGGGGCATCATCAATAAGATGAGGGCTTTGAAGTTCTTGCCCATCTCTGATTTTAGGAAGGCCCTCCCAGAGACTGCAGGCTGAGCCAGATATTCATATTTACTGCCTGCCTATGCATTCTTACCATGTTCTAATGCCCCATGATGCCCGTCATCTGATGGTCTTCTCCTATTTCATAGATGCATTCACCAAGACTGGTAACCCATCTGATGTCACAGTCTAGGCAGTGACGGCAGCAGGCTGTGTCCCTCCCCACAGTGGTAGGACCCATCCCCTGCACTTCCGGCTCCTGGGATGAGCATCTTCATCCATCCCCGAAACACACCCAGCTGGTTACTAAAAGTGAACACAGCCTGGCCGGGAAAAGCAGGCATGTTCATGTGAGTGTGCACAAGTGTAAATGTATCTGAGTTTGTGCATCTGCACACACTCGTGAGTGCATTGGTGTTTGTAGGTGCATGCGTGCATTTGTGCTTCTGTGCATACACACATGACTGTGTGAATGTGTGTGTGTGTGTGTGTGTGTGTGTGTGTGTGTGTACCTGCCTGTGTGTCTCGGGGTGCAGGTGTGGCTGCACACACTTGGCGTCCGAGCAGCGCCTGCATCCTCTGGACCTTCCATGGCCTCACTCAGCTTGCCGCTCTCTCCCTGTCTCCCCACCTCTCTCCTGCCTCCACGTCTTATGGTGGAACTGCCAGGATTGGTTTCCTTTTGCAAAGAAAACAGAGCCTGCCCTTTCCAAACTCCAGATGCTTTTACCTGCTGAAAAATCTATAACAATTAACCAGATCTGCCAGGAAAGAAAAGCTGGGGCCCTGCTGAGACTGTCCAAGCAAAGACAGGATGTGTTTGGGGCACTGGTTAAAAATGCACAAAGACCATTGGCATATGATATGAGGTGCAGTCTTTTACTAAAGAGATTTAATGGCCCACAATTCAATTTGAACTGAAAGAATCCCCCCGATGACTCCTTATAAAGTCTTCCTGAGCCCTAAGTCAATATCTATGGGGCTGGTGAGGAGCAACTATTGATTAGCTGTCTCTGCCAATGAGCATTACACACCAAGGAGGCTGGAGGAGAGTCACGGGCACTGTGACCTGGTGGCATCTAATGAAGCTGGCATCTATTGACTGCAGTGCTGACACTACAGTGTTATCCACGTCAGGAGGAGGAGTGGCTGGTGTGGGCCCGAGTGCTGACCTGAAGCCCGGGGACTTTGGATCCCGTGCCAGGACAGGTGCATCTGAGCTCTCCCTCCTACCACGAATCCGAACGCCAGGTTTCCCATCATTTCTCAGGCCAGGAAGGTGGTGTAAGATCAGAACCAATCTTACAATACCCAAGATTCCATTGTGCTTTGACCAGTTAAAAGGAAAGAGGGAAGTTGCTGGGATACCACACGTATCCTGAAGACATTGATTTGACAACCTCAGCCATTCAAGCAGGTGACAAGGATCCTGGAATAAGAAACAGGTGGCTTCTGAGCATTTTGGAAAGGCTTCAGGATGAAGCCTCTTCATTAAAGCCCATGTACTATTCAAAGGACAGCCACTCGGGCCCTTGCTCTGAACCCAGTACCTTTGGCTTTGTACACAATTCTAATAAACTTGAACATCTAATAAAGTTCTAATAATAACTTCTAATAAGCTGCCCTGAACCTGGTACCTTTGGCTTTCTATACAATTCTAATAAACCTGGTTGTTTCGGTCTCACGTGCTACTTTAGTACCAGTAAATAGCAAATAAGACCAAGTGGGTAAGAGCTATCTGTGACAGAGGTAGCAACCAGTCAGTGGTAAGAAGCAATCAGTGACTAAAGAGCAATGACAAAGAAATTAGAACCAGGATAGGGAGGGAGCCGATGCTTGGAAGCCAGCGGCTCTCACGTTTCCCTGTTGGGCCACTGTGACAACTCTCCCAGGCTGGGTATTTTCAACAACAGATACTCAACTCTCTCAGGGCTCTGGAAGACAGAAGTGTAAGACCTCAAGCACAGTGGGGTAGGACTCCGGCAACCTCTGGCCATGGCCTCACGTGCCATTTATTCTTCGTGTACACACTCAGGGCTCTGGATCCTTTGCCCCTCTTTATAAAGATGTAAATTGTAGCAGATTAGGGCTCACTATTATGACCTTGCTTAATCTTAATTCCATCCTCAATAAAGTCACCTTGGGGGCTGGGGCTTCCCCATGTGCCTTGGAGTGGACACTTGAATCCCTGACATTGCCCAAGAGCCACAGTGCCCCACAGGTAGAGCTGATGCCTGTGAAATGTTAGCAAGGCCAGGAAGCTTTCAAAGCATGTGCAGTCACCCTCCTAAGAGGACAGGGACATAAGGGATGCACTTGATGAAGATCGCCCTTCAAAAGCAATAGACCAGCTGCCAGAATGGTAGCTTTTAAGGGAGTGAACTCCCATGATTTCAAAAGCATGACACTCTTATAGAACAGTTTCTTTTACTCTATCTCCACCAGGGTCCTGTGAGAGCTGTTCAGAGATGTTGCCCTCCGATTAGGACCATTTGAGAAGGGTTGATGTCAGGGTGACTTATAATAGGGTAGACAGAGGGGGACTCACAGGAGGAGTGCTGGGGGCCAGGACAGTAAGGGTGGGATGTCAGACCTTCTGCCTGAGGCACAAGTCACTAGAGACAGAGAACATGGGGAGAGTGATGGCCACCGTGAACCAAAGACTTAGCCTTCAAAGGTTGGTAGAAAAGAGCAGGAGCCCAGGCAGCAATGTGGGAAGTAACTGTTATGGTTCAGGTCTCCCATGTCCCCTTGAACCTTCATGTGTTCACAGGTGCAGTTACAGCAAGAGACTGCATCAGGAGGAGGCCAGCAGCATCAATGGATCAAGCCATTGATGAGTTTGTAGCCGAATGGCTGTAAGGAGGGGGCTGCAGTTGAGGTAGATCACTGGGGGGTCATGCCCCTGGAGGGCATCTCTCATCTCCAGCTGTTGCCTTTGCTCTCTGCCTCTCAGCTACGATGAGGCAAGCAGCTCTCTTCTACTGAACCCTGACACCATGATGTCTGTACCTCGGAGCCAGCTGGTCGCATAGTGACTGGGCTAGCCTGTGCTCGCTCTTCTCCCTCCAGTCTGCTGAGGGAGGTGTGTGAAATCCACCTGGAAGCCAGCCATCAGTGGAGCCTTGGTGTGAATGCACGGGGTCCACCTGCGGGGTGGAACTGCGTGGCACCAAGACTTGGCAGAGCAGATGGAAGCTGCTCTGCTGGGTTGCCTTTTCCAGGTGCCCTGGTCCTGCCCTGCACTGCCTGGGCATACATGGGGTGCCAGGTGTGGGCACTGGAGGGCGTTACCCGCCCCCTCCCCCCACGGCCAGCTCGGGTCCCTTCTGACGGGTCCTCTGTTCCACACAGCAAGAGGCCGCTTATCTGAAGTGTTTCCCAGCTCCCTGAGGCCCTTGATCAAACACACACCTACTGGTCCTGGTCTTCAAAGAGAAGAGAAACTCATTTCACACCACGAAGTGTTCGGAGCGGAGCGCCACCGCTGATTCAAGCCCTGCCCAACCTGAGCAACTAATTCCATGCTGCTTGGACCACCGCGGTCGCTGCTGCTGAGTACAGTCGTCTTCCCCACACCTGGCCGATTGATTCGCACCAACCTGCGCTAATTAGCACGTTGCGCGGTATGATTAGGCTTCCTGAGGAAGCGCACCAAATGCCATTAATTATGGATGTGATCTTAAATTTTTCATGTACACTTTTTTTCCCCTGATATGTCCCTTTCATTTCCCACTTTTTGTCATGTCTAAGAATAGCTCCAATTAAGCCTCAAAAAGTGGAAGTTTGTTAAGTTTAAAGAAAAGGTAAACTGAAAATTAATCACTTCTCTTCTCCCCCAAGTAAATTGTCCATGCTGGGCTCCAACTCACAGTCCTCCTGCCTCAGCCTCCCAGAGTTTGACAGGATTAAACAGCGAGGTAAAAAAAGAAAAAAAGAAAAAGAAATGGGCAGCAATTCTGCTTCAGGCCCCAAAACTTGGTGCTGTCCTGGGCGCTGTCTGTTTGCACACTGAGCATTTGGGGCCGGCCCTATGCATGGGGTATGGTGGGGATGCGGGTCAATTCCGTTTGCCTTTTTTATTTATTTTTTTAAGTTTGTGTATTTGGTACAGGGTCGCAGTATGAAGCTCGAATTTACAGTGATCCTCCTGTTTTCAGCCTCCCCAGTACTGGGATTACAGGTGTGTACCACCACACCTGGAATCTGTCAGCAGCTTAGCCTGCCCACAGGAGTGGTGCTGGCGTGGCATGTGGTAGCTGGGATTTAACCCTGGTTCCTGTGCTTGCCTAAGCAGGCGCTTAGTCCACTGAGCTGTCTCACCGGCCCTCTGTCTGCCTTTCCCTCCACAGCCAGGAACTGCTCTAACGGACATGGAAGGGAGAACAAAACAGGCTGTCGGGATTAAATATGCACTGAGGCATGCAACTGAGTTGTAATTGCTGGGATTACATAATTGCTCTTCATAACTGTGAAGAGAGAGGTTTGTGGCTGAGACAGATCTTCAGCTGTGCTCGGGATGGGGAAGAAAATGCAAAGTTTCTTACACACTTGTCCAGTTTTGTATTTTATGAAAAGCACTCTCCCATCAATTTGTATTTTGGGGCCTTGAATGAAAGATCCCGAGGTGATACAACAGCCATGTTTCATGGATGGAAAGACTGAGGTTCCTCAAGGCCATGGAGTGGACTGGCCCAGGTTGGTGGAGCACAGTGTGGTGGAGCCCGAGCCCACAGCTGGACCAGGAACCAGGCACGAGGGTACTGGGTGCTGTTCTAACCACTGAGTCTTGGGGGTCATTTGTTACACAGCTGTGAGTAACTGCTACAGCAGTGTAGACTTCTAGGACCTGGGATGGTGAAACTGGACCTGCTTGGCACTACCCACGGTACATAAAACAATGTCACAAGAAAACAGAAAAACCTGGATCTAAAATGTTTTGAAAATAATAGCTGCTTGGCTGAGGCTTCACTGGAATAGGAAACAAGGAAGTAAGAATTAAGCTTCACAGCAGAGAGCATAGCACCTTCAGGTCTTCTTTAGCCTCTTCTTCCTTCTTGAGAACGTGCCCCAGAGATATCTTCATCTTCCAGAACTCTGACTCCTCCAGTTCTCTGCATCCTAATGTTTCTAAAGGTTGCGCCTGCCCCAGTAGCCTCCCCTACCTGTTCCTCAAGACCGGCACACAGAGATGGACCCACAGAGCACAGATGTCCTCAAAGACAAGGATGCAGTGGTCTTCTAATAACCTGGTCTCTGTCCCAGCAGCACAAGGTCAGCAGGAGTCCAAAGGAAGCTGTGTCTGCCTGCTTCAGGAGGCAGGAACATCATAGAGGGTCGAGCTCCAGTGCTGAGATGCAGACCGACCAGGTCCAGGACAAGGCAGGCCATTCTGAGGTTGCAGGAAGGCATTGCCTTGGAGGGAAGAAAACGTACCTGGAATGGGGGAGTATGATGCCCAGGCTCCTGGGTTCAATCCCTAGTAAAACACACACACACACACACACACACACACACACACACACATGCAAGGACCCTCCCAGCTGTAAGGCTTAGTGTTCCTTGACCTGCCTCTAATCTCCGGATAGGCATTTGGGAGACAGCTGCAACTTGCCCCCCATTCCAAGCGAGTGACAGGAGGGATGGGGAGGCCAGGCCATTAGCACTCACCCCACCTCACAGCGGGCACACCCGCTCTGCCCCAGCACAACTTCCCAGACCCAGACTGCCCGAGGAGTAGGCAGCCAGCAGGGGCTGCTCCCTCTCACTAACTCATGGCTTCCAGTCTCACTTTGCCCTCCCACGCAGCGAGGAATGCTTCAGGCTCCTTCCCTCCCCAGCAGGCTGGAAACTCAGGACGCCAGAGCGGGCTGTAGGACCCTTATCTTCCTCTCAGCACTCTGTTTCTGGGACAGACTCTCTAAGGCAGGAAGAGAGGGTCTCCCTGCCCTGATCCAGAAGACTTGCCACTCTCCCTTCCTATAGCATCTGGGATTCCACTATGAATGCGGCCTCTTCCTTCACACCCACACACGCATACACATGCACACACGCACGCACATATGCTCACACGTACGCACTTACACGGCTCATGTTTTTATTTATTCGTTCAACATTTATTTCCTGGGTGTGGGCCTTCAGGTATGCTGCTGTGCAGGGAACTGAGGACGCTTGCAATCACAGGCAAGCTGAGAAATACTCCTGAAGCCTTGGCTGATGAAGCCTGACCCTCGCAGCTCTGTTGGGCCTGCCTGCAGCTGATAGGAGACCCTGTAGGAGACTCCGAGTGGGAAGAAAAAATGAGTGGGAACTAGGGTAAAACCAGTTTGACTTCAAATGGAGATGTGCTCATTGCTCATTGAGCAGTTCATGGATCTTTGCAGCATCAGGCAGGCTCCAGAGAGGCCGTCCTCAATTCCGGGGCTCCAGAGGGGGATCCCAGTGGAGTTCTTTTGTGTTTTCCTGGAGGTGTCAGGGTACTAGAGGCAGGGCCCTGGCTTAGCAGTAAAAAGAGCTGAGCAACCATTCCAGAAAGTTCTCTGCCTGGGATTGGACATCTCTAAGCGTCCCCAGGTCTGCCCGGGAAGTGGAATCCAGATAGACGCCCTGCTAAGGACACACGAGATGGCCACGGTGGCTGCGACCGCAGCTTCGGGAGTCATAGATGCTTATTAGACAAACTTCTGCTTAGCACCTACTATGCACCGAATGCTGTAGACCCACTGGGGACATAAATGCAAAGAACCAGCATCCCTGCCCTCCTGGAGCTTCTGGTTTGTCGGGGAATGGCAATCAGCTAACAGATAGCACAGCTGTGAGTGCTGTAGGCTTCCAAGACGAGACAGCAGAGTCAGGAGCCAGGAAGTAGCAGTGGAGGGACAGTGGCCACCTTCATCAGGATGCTGACAGATCTTTGCATAAGTGCCAAAGTGATACCCAAGCAGCAGCTGATGGCAATGGGGGCGGGTGCCAAGTTATAGCCCGGTAGGGCATTCTACGCAAGAGGAAGCACAAATGCGAAGGCCCTGGGCTAGGAGCATGCTGCAAAGAGATCGTGGTTCCTGAGAGGGGAGACTCTTGTGTCATAGTTTCAGCGTCACATGATGTCAGGTTGCCAGCTGGAAATCAGCCATTATGCGGTAGTTACACCTCAGGACTTGTCAGGACCCCCACACTGCCCCTGTCCCCAGGCCGCCATATTTCTCTTGGACCAAGCCTCTTGCATTCTGGTTTCTTGGTGCCTCCACTTCCCCAGGAGATTGTAGCCAACTCTTTGTTCCCACAGTTCTATTCGAGAGGCAGTCTGAGCTCCTTCCTGTGCCAGCCTTGAACTTGCAGCTCTGAGAGGAACAACGACAGCAATGAACATCCAGCGCATTCACGTTCTCTCCATAGCCCTATCTGCTTGACAGTTAGCCTCAAGTCACAGAAGGGGACTCTAAGGCGCAGAGATAACTTGTCAGAAGCTGCAGAGCTGGTAAGCAGCAGGCATAGGTGGAGTCCTGGCACTGGATCCAGAGGTGCAGGGCAAGTCTCTGAGCTGAGAGCGAGCATCCAGGAAGCTTCTGCTGAGATCGGGGTCAGGAAGGCCTGGGGTCTAAGGCAAGACGTCAAAAATGCAGGAGAGCTGGGGGCTGAGGAAGTTTGCTCAGGAAGACAGAGCTGTGAGTGTGAAGGCCCAGAGGGTGCCCAGAGGAGGACGGGGTGCATTCGGGGAGCAGCAAAACCCTGGGCTGGCTATTTCCTTCCACACCATCCCCAGAGAAGCCTGCTTCGGATGCTTGGAAGTGATAACCTTCTGAAATAATTTATCTTCACCTTTTGTCCATGTCTGATAGTTTTGTGCCATAATTCACACTTTACTCAGGTTGGAAATTGTCTCAGTTACTCTTCTCTTATTGTTGGGACAAATACCAAACCCTCAAAATGAAGGAAGGAACAAAAGATTTATTTAGCTGGCGGTTACTGGAGGTTTCAGTCCATACTCAGCTGGCTCCAAGGCAGACTATTTTGAGAATAGAGAAATCCTGAGAATGGTTTCTGTCTGTAATCCTAACCCTCAGGAAACTGAGGTAGGAGGATCACCATGAATTTGAGGTCAGCCTGGGTTTCATGGTTTAGAACAGCCTGAATTATGTAGCAAGATCTCAGAGCCTTATTTGCTCAGGAGAGAGGGTCATGCCTCCATGTTCCCTAAACATCTCCTTTCTGCCTGGGGCAGCCCTGATCACAAATGCCCCAACCCTGTGCTACAGGGTCCAAAGGAGAGACTGGGGCGTCACAGCATCCAGGATGACCCACTCCACACCCTAGAGAGGCCGCAGGCTGGGGGAAGTGTGCACCACCAGTTTAACGTTCACACCTCTGGCTCCGGCCCTCAAGTCCCGCCCGGGTCCTTTGGCCACATCTACCCCATGACTCACATGAGGCTCAGGAAAGACAGCCAGACACAAACCATAACAGAAATGAAGTGAGTTCAGTCTCTGAGCACAGACACTGATGCACCTGAGTCGGGGTGGGGTCAGGAGATCCGGCTCAGAGAATCGGCCTAGAATCCAGTGCTTCACCCTTCACCCCTGAACAAGGCCAGGTGAGAGGGCCTAGAGAGTCATGGTGTGGAAGTGAAATGTCCCCCAAAGCTTCATATTTGTGTGTGGCCCCCAAGACAACAGTGTCTAGAGGTGGAGCTCTGGGGAGGTGATGGATCATGAGGGTGTGAACTTCCTCTGTGGAACAATAGACTGTTCCATCCACAGATCCATAGACTGTTTGTTGTCTTAGTTACTTTTCTCATTGCTGAGAAGAAATTCCTGACACCCAGATTGAAAGGAGGAAAGGTTTATTTCAGGTCAGTTTGTAGAGGTTTCAATCCATAGTCTACTGGGGCAGTAGGGCAGAGGGTCATCACAGGAGAAACAGTCCATGGAAGGGCTGACAGAAGCCAGGGGGTGGCAGCAGCAGCGGCAGCTGACCTGCTTTCCCTCTCTCCACTGTGAGCCTACTGATTGATGCCACCCATGCCTAGGCTGAGGCTTCCATTATCCATCTCCTTAATCCCAGCCTCACATTCTTTTTTTTT
>NDGN011195692.1:0-16373 GCA_002564285.1 Tympanoctomys barrerae | reverse complement strand
AAGCAGATCACATTCAAAGGAAAACCCATCAGAATTACAGCCAACTTCTCTTCACAAACCGTGAAGGCAAGAAGAGTGTGGAGCAGAGTACTTCAAGTCCTCTATGAAATAAAAAATTAGATAATTTTAAGGCATTGAAAATTTATTATTTTTATTTCAAAAGAGTCTACATATGATTGTGGTCATATAGAATTGTAACCTAATGTACACTAATTGAGCCAAAAGTATCAATATTACTGGATATTATTGAAAAAGTAAAGCTTTTTATAAGCTAATCATTCAGTGATCTTCAATATATAAATAGTCGAACATTTGGAATCTTAATTTTAGACCAAGAAAATCTTAAATTTTATAGTGTACCACTCCTTATACTGTAAAATTAGGACAACTGTGATCACTTTCTGTCAAAAAGAGACAGACTTATTAATGAGCTTGTGTTTCTGTTTTTGTTTTATTTTTAAGTTTGCCTGTATTTGTTAACTCTTTAGGCAGAATGTGACCTGGACACTCCACTTCTATTCACAGGCCTTGTTCCAGATTATTTTTCAAACAGCACTGAAGTATACCTAGGAAATTTAGTTTCCTTCTCTAAATAGTACTTCTCTTTGGAAAATAAGCCCCATGCAATGTCAGCAGTCAAGTTGTTTGAGTTTAAGGTACTTACTTCTAGAAGTGTAAGACATACGGAATTGAAAGGGGAAAGTTTAAAAAAGATCCTACAAGAAAACTCAAGCTATTTTAATGAGTATTCTTTTAAACATAAAGATATCTCAACACTTCAGAGAAAAATGATTTGGTCTACTATGGATTCTAGCTAAACACTTGAGACCTCACAATATTAATAGTAAGTTGTATCTTACAACAAGCATCTTAACCTGTTAAATATGTTTTTAATTTTAACACTTGATACCCTTTTTCCCATCCATTTTAAGTCTAACATTGTTCTGTGTTCCTTTTTATAAAATATCCTAGGAGAAAAAGAAATGAAACTAAAAATCAGTACTGCTTATATTTTAAACAGTATTTTGAGGGGAAAAAGGATAAAATAATTGCTATGTATCATTTTTATGCTTTGCTTTTGTCTACTTGCATTTTATTTATTTTTCAATCTTGCTTTTAAAGTTTCCAAGAATTTCTTCACTTCTCTGGTTAAGTGTAATTTAGAGTTAATTTTATATGAGCATATGTTTAGTGACATTGCAAAAGAAAACATTTTTTTCTTCAGTAATGGACCATAAAGCCTTTACACCTTTTGTGGTTAAATTACTTTTAAATGTAGTCAACTAAATTTTTACTTAATTTAGAATAGAAATTCACTTATACCTAAATATTATTTCTCTTTTAATGGGTGCTGGTAAAGGAAGGCAAAAGTCACCTTTCTATGTGTGTCAGAAAGCAAAATTGTTTTGAACAATCCAGAATATTTAGCAGTCTAAAATCAGGATTGTCACCTGCCCTGGGGCAGGTAATTTGCATTATAATATAAGGAGGGGAGAGAGGCTAGCTAGTGGCTGTGCTGCAGCTACTCCCTTTGCTACCTGCTGTTTATTACCACCATGAAAGATGGTTCTCTGCCATGTGCCACTGCCTTGGAGCCAGCTGAATATGGACTGTAAACCTGCAGTAACTGTGAGCTAAATAAACCTTTCTTTTCCAAAAAAAAAAAAAAAAATCAGTATTTTCATAGTGTGTACCTTTGTAGTTCTCTAGCTTTTGAAAAATCAGCTTAATCTCTTAACACTTAATATTATCTTTAATAATATCTCTGCTTTGTGGAAATCATATTTCAATATTTTATAAGATATAATACAGTTCAGTATTATCTGTGAAAAAGATTGGCAGCAAGTCCATGCAGCAGGACAGTTTAAGAACTGAGCTTTTTCTAAAACTTATCAAGCAACAGATGGAAATTAAATACAAATAAAAACAACTAAGGGAGCACAAATCATTTTTTGTTATTTTATGAGGTCACTTAATGTTGATTACGCCATGCCTGTTGGGATACCTGAATCCATGTGTTAACATACCTCAGTCCAACAAGCTATAGAAAACAGCGTCCTTGCACCTTGCCCTCAGGAGCATTTGTTCCTAATTTATCAATCACTATCTTTTTTTTTTTCTTTTGATCACTATCTTTAGTTGAAGATTCAGTAGAAGTTAGAAGGAAAAGCTGGGGCATAGCTAAATGGTAGAACTTTTGTCTAACATGTTGAAGCCTGAGTTTCATAACCCACAACACACACTGAAAGCTGGCAGCCAACTCTGTGGGTACTAAACATTACGTTCCCTGACAGACTTTCATAGTATAGTGCTCATGTACAATACTGAAAACATTTGTGAGGATCACAGCCCTTTTTTAAAGAGAAAAAAAAAATTTAAAACAAGATAATAGGAAGGTAACATGGTTAATACATTGCATATTGTTATCCTTAGCTTAATTACTGGAGTACAAGATAGAGGCATTTAATTGTCCAATATTAGCACAAACCTTTTCAGTGAACAAAGAAATTAATAGTATAACTGTCACATGTATTTTCCCCCTTTTCTCTTTTCCTGCATCCTTCCTTTTGAAAAATTTCTTCCCATTTTACAATATCTATTGTACATTTTTGGATCTTACTTTTTCAGCTTCTCACTGTAGGGAGACAATACAGTGTTTATAGATGAGCATCTGGTTTATTCCACTTTACAAATATGGTTTCAAGTTGCATCCATTTACCTGTTAAAAGTCTCCAGTTTATCCTTTTTTGGCTGAGTAGTAGTACTCCATTGTATAAAAAGACCACTTTTTTATCCATTCCTTGGTTGGGTCATTTCAAGATCTAGCTGTTATAAATTATGCTGCTATAAACATGGGTGCACATATATTGCTATGGTATAATGTTTTTTAATTTTTCTTGGAAGATACCCATCAGGGGAATAGCTGAGTTGAATGGGGCCTCCAGTCCTAGTATGTTTTAGGAATTTCGACACTGATTTGCACAGTAGTTACACCAGTCTACACTCCCACCAACAGTGGAGAAGGATTCCATTTTCCTCACAGCCCCTCCAGCATTTGCAGAGCCCATTTTTAATATACAAAAACTATTGATTCCTCGCAAGAGGGCATAGAGTTGGATGTACCCATTTAACTTATTATGTTGTATGAACTGTGGCAAATATTTCTAGGTACATTGTTGAGTCTTTATCATTACATTTAAGTCTCGATTTTATTTAGATATTATTATTTTTCATTTAAGAAGTTATAAGAAATCCAAAGGTTATTCTGTAAGGCTATCTTTACAATTCAGAATTTTCTTCCCTAGTTATTTTCAGTTTCTCCCATTAAGTTCTTAATAATGGTCCCTAGGAAATTATCTTAAATGGAATTAACTATCAAGGATCTAAAAGTACTCCTACTAGGAATTTGTCAATCTTCCTATGTAGAAGTTAAGTCTGTACATTCCTAAAGTCAAATATATGGGACCATTATGTCTTTTTTGGGGAGGGTTTGGTCTTTTTGAAGCAGGGTCTTGCTGTGTAGTTCAGGCTGACCTTGAACTCACTTTGTAGGCCACCGTGGCCTCAAAATCATAGCAGTCTTCCTGCCTCATCCTCCTGAGTGCTGGCATACAGGTGTCTGCTACCACACTTAGTCTATCCCTTTACTTTTTCTGTTTCCTTTTTTTATTTTGTGGAACAGTGCTATTCTGTCTTACTGTGTTGTTATGAGGCTCTTAATATCAAAAATTACATGCTTTGTTTAATGATCCTGCCAGTTCCCAAGGGTTCTACCTTCTCTTATTATCAGTCTGTATACATTAAGCTGAATGGCAAAACTCCCAAGTCACCCTTAAACTCATCTTCCTTCAGATTCTATTCATGTAAAAAAAGACCCTAGATTATTTTGCAGGCTGTTCTTTTCCTTGCTCAATTAATCTCTAGAATTTTAGTGCCTATTTTTATTTTTGCTTTCATGTGGTGTTTTATTAATATCCAACATATGTGTATTGCTAGTCCATTTTTATTTTGGCTTTTTGAGCCAGGGTCTCACTCAGTGTTTTATGCTGGCCTTGAATTCACTGTGTAGCCCAGGCTAGCCTAGGACTGACTATGACACTTCTGCCTTAACCTCCTGGGTACTGGGATCACAGGCATGTGCCGCTATTGCTGTATTGCTATTTCTGTGTCAATATAGGGGAAATAAACATCAATGACAATACTGTTTAAATTGTGAGTAACCAGTGTATGATCTATAGATAAATTATGGGCAATTCATATATACAGAAGGAAGCCAATGTAAAAAATGTTTTCAAAGATGGTACAGATGTCAGAAGCCAAGATGCAACATTGTGTATTCATTATGACCCTAGTATATAAAACATTCTCTGTATAATGTATATGTATAAATGCACATACACATATACACACACGCTGATGCCTCCATTCACAAATGCTTTTGTTTGCAAACAGTTCAGTTCACAAAAGTGTTTGGCAAAAGTTTACTTCTGTTCACAAACTTCACATTGGATGATAAATATGACCATGCCATCTTCCCAACACAAACATAAATGCAGCTGTCTTCTCATAAATCATAAAACAAATTAATTTTGTAAACCCAGGTACCACTATGTAAAAGAAACAGGAGAGGGATTTATTAAAGATACAGGATGCTCTCAAGTGGAGTCTGGGTGCTCAGGAAAATGAGGCACCTATGCATAAAAATATTTGAAGATGATTCATTAAGTGCTGTTGCCATGTTTATTTCTAGGAGGAAAGATTATGAAACTTAAGTCTTTTTTTATATTTTAGGGAAGGGTGTACAGGGTGTTCATAGTCTCACTGCTAGATCAGACTTGTAGTGATCCGCCTGTTTACAGCCTCCTGAGAGCTGGGATTACAGGCACTCACTGCCACGCCCAGTCTCAGTTGCTGGCTCATTGCAGTCTGGGGGGGCGGGGCTGGCACGGCATGCCCGGGGATTGAACCCCCGGCCCCTGTGCCAGCTTGCAAGCACTTTAATTCACTGAGCTATTTGTCCAGCCCCATGAAACTTAAGTCTTTCTAAATCATTTAGTTTCTCTAAAATGAATACATTTAAATTTTAGAACTTAGGAGTTAAGGATGAAGGTATTTTTCTTTTTTTCTTTTTTCTTTTTTGTACCAGGGATTGAACTCAGAACCTTGTACTGGCCCGGCAAGCACTTAAGCCATTGAGCTATCTCCTGGCCCTAATGATAAAAGCATTTTAAAAGTAAGTGACAGGAAATAGAATTTCTTTTTCAACTTGAAGAGGGCCAAGAAATGAAGGGAGAGGAGGGGAAGGGGATGAAAAAAGGAGCTGAGATGTGTTATGTATACATATCAACTCCCTACAAGGAATCTAATTATGTACTGTAAATATATATTAATAAAAATAAAAATTGAGGGGAAAATGTTTTGAAGGAAAATGTCAGAATTAGTCATTCTTTACATAAGCGTTTATCAATTTTAGGTTCTTGATGGCAAATTTTCAGTATTGGCTAAAGTAGTTATTATTCTAACAAAGTTTTTTTTTTTCTTGTTTTGAGTATACGAGTATTTCTGTTGTCACTCAGACTGCTCTGCACTTTTTATGGAGAAAATAGTGCTTATTGGGGGTTATATAGCTGTGAAGTAGCTATCTAGTTAAATCTTTTAGACCTTTGGGGTTGGGATCCTAAGTGGATGATTTTATAGAGACAAACTCATAGTGAAAGGTTAACTCCTTTTAAATAAAAATTCAAATTTACAGCAAGGTTAGTATCTTGGTGAGTTCCTTAAATATATCTTTTATTTTCCTTCTAGATGCTGAAAAAAACCCCTATTTTATTTTAGTGCAAATTTCTTCTCGGTGAGCCATATGAATACTTACGATTTGACATTTGTATGGTATAATCTCTAGAGTTGACTTCTTTCATCAGTCAACCCCTATTAACTGTTGATATAGTTATTGGGCACATGAGCCTTTAGAATACATAAACAGCTAGGGTGTATTTTCTCTGAAGATCTCACACCAGAAAAAGAAAGTTTTAAGATGTTAAATTGAGCTAGGTGTGCTGGGGTAGACCTGTAGACCCAGCACTTGGGAGACTGAGGCAGGAGGGTGAGTTCGAGGCTGGTCTGGGCTATATAGGGAATTCAAAGTTGGTCTCAAAAAACAAAAAGAAAAGAAAAAGTTAGGGTGAGACAGTTTTCCTAGAACTTAAAAATAGAGGCTTTCATATTGAAATGCTGGATGTAGAAGGTCTGATGTGAGCCTACATGGCGTACTTAAAAGAGTAAATGGTACATATTGGAACAGGAGTATGGAAGGCTACAGGTTTTTAAAAGTTAACCATAGTTTTGTCCAACCTCATGCCTACCTTGCAAGTTCCATGTTTCCCATCTTGGATCCCCCCTCACCTTGTGGATTTGCTCCATAAAAATCTTAGAAAAGGCAGGTTCCTTGGTAACCCACTTGAGTTTGCTTTTGTCCCTCTGTCAAACGAAGCTTTCTTTCCCTCAATAAATATATTCCACTCATAAAATAAAAGTAAAAATTAAAAAGAAGAATGGATATGTTGATATCTGAGTGTTTGGGAAACATCCACAAGCAGGTGATGTTAACCTTCCAAGGTTATCATCCTAGGGATACACTTTCAACATGCTCCTCCCCTTTTAAATATGGGTGGAATCACTGACCATGTTGGAAAATGCAAGGTGATTAGGTTCTGAATGAAAAGAGGTGATCCTGTGCAGTCTGAGTCTGGTGAAAGGAGATTCATAGAGGCATCTGTTGCTAGTCTTGAAGCACACAGCCTCTGTGCATTCTAAATACAGCTGCATGCAAGGGAATCAGTTCTGCTGACATCTAAGCAAAGTAAACAAGACAAGGAGATCACATTTCTTCCAAAAGTAGAAAACTTCAGAAGTCAGAGAAGTGTCAGGAATTCTAAAGAACAATGTATTTAGAAATTTCAGAAAGTAGAAGAAACACAAGAAATAGGCATAACTGGCTAGTACTGCTAAAAAATAATCAGGTTTAAAGAGAAATGACCCCGGTTATGCCAAAAATAAAAAATAAAGAGAAATGAATTTTAAGGATTCCTGGATCTTTCAGCTTATAAAAAAATACATATGCAGCAGTTAATACAGCCTTCTCCCTTTCAAAAATGACATTTTTATAGTATGAGAGAAGCTTCAGAAAAAACGTCTTCCTTCATTTACAAATGCAGACTCTTTCAAAGCAAGGTCTCCAGTCTAGCAGCTGTAGAATCAGCTGGGGATTTGTGGGAAGGGCAAGTCTGTGGTTCCTCACTCCTATACCCACTGGATCAAAAATTTTAGGATAAGGGAGGCTTGACTGTCTTGTGTTTTCTTTTAAACAAATCCTCTAGGTATTTTTCATCTGCTCTAAAGTTAATTTCTGCTGCTGTCACACTGTGGTGGTCTTCCTTCAGCTAAGAGTTAAAGCTTTTCTAAGAAACAGAGACCTACACTGTACAGTTTTTGGATCACCATAAGTTAACTGTCAACTATGGTACTTTCTCATTTATAAGACAAGGTTGGAGCATACCCAGGTTTTAAATTGCTGTTGGTTTGAATTTTCTCCGAAGTCCCAAAATAATGCTGTCATTGTCTGAGCAGAAAGATGTATGGCAGAATAAGGTAGAAGACAGTAGGGATACATACACTGGGGACTGTGAAAAGTGAATGCGTAAAGGAGCTGTTTTTAAAACTCTCTAGCCAGAGAACTACATTTGAAGTCTGATCCTTATATATTCAGCAGACATTTTTTGAGCTCCTACTATGTGATAGTGACTATGGTTCTCTAAGCTAGGTTAGATACACTAACTTTTCTTGTCTACCATGTGTTTCTTTTTATTTTATCTCCTAAAACTGCATCTTCTAACATCTATTTATTTCTAATTTAAAATAGTGTTTTTGAAGTTGTTTTTTTTTGTTTTTTTGTTTTGTATCAGGGATCAAACTCAGGACCTTGTGCTTATCAGGCAGGCACTTAATGCTGCTGTGCCATCTCCCTGGCCCCTTTTTTTTGTTGTTGATTTAGTTACAAAATAGCTGATGAAAAGCTTCTGTGAGTCAGTGAGACCCTGCACTGGTATCTTCATTGAGGTATTTGGACAGTGAACTCAGCTTTTCATTGAGTAGTCTTGAAGTGTCAGTAAGGGAGACCTCTGAGATTATAAGTTTTATCTTTGAGACTATTCGGCTTCTTTAGAAGAGAATCTTCAGATATATATAATCTCTTGTCATTCTGAGAGCAAGATAGGTTTCTTTTGCCATTATATACATAGGTATGGTGTTTGCTCTGTGAAACCATGAAGGGGAGCATTTGAGGGAAGCTTGGTTCCATTTTCAGCCTTTATCTTAAAACTCCAGTTGGGAAAGGTAATGATTGACTTGGAACAATCCCTTTACCTTTAAATTCTGGTCAGCAAATTACTTTTTTGTTTGTTTTGTGTCGTATTGGGACTATAACTTGGGACCTTGTTCTTGCCTGGCTGGCTCTTAGGCTGCTGAGCTATATCCCTCACTGCTGGCTGGCAAATTGTTGACTGAGTTTCATCTTTGCAAGCACTTTACAGTTTCCTTGGTCTTGCCAAGTCAAGTACATTCTTATTTTGGATCCTTGAAAACTACTCAAATGCCTTATGCACTGGTGCTACTTTTCTGTTTAGTGCTGTATGTTTATGCCACCTTTCCCCCTTTACTTTCATTTTAATGAGATTTTAGAAAAGGATGATAAATGTGTCCAATTAATTTGGTGTGTTTGACCAAAATCACTGAGCCCTTAATTTTTGAATTTAAATAAGGTATCTCACTATAAGTATACACTTTTGATGGTTAATTGATTAGAATTTGATGGATGATACAATGTTGTCTTTCTAAAACTCTCTCCCTCTAATCAGCACCTGAAAACTCAATGAGTGATATAAGCACATTTTAAAATTAAAAACTTGAAACCTTAAGCCTCAACAAAACTACTCACTATCTCAACTTTATTGAGTAACTAAGTTGTTGTTACAGTTTGTCCTCTAACAGTGTGCCTCTTGAATATTTTCAAAAAAAGAAGAAAAAAAAAAAGAAAAGAAAACCACCTTAAGCCCGTAACTTGTGTCATGAGTCATATAAGACACAATGCAAAGATGAGTAGATAGGTAAACAAGATTTTATTACTGTGGTTTAAGTGCTGCAATAGAGATACACGCTGTATTTGGGAACATCAGGCAGTGCCCACCTCTCTGGGAAGATCATAAACATTTCAGGTAGCCAACTGTGTTTGTTTTGAGCTTTAAAGAAAAAGTTGAGGAGGAACAAGATAGGCAAGGAGGATTGTTAGGGCATTTCAGCAGAGTGGCATACATAACATTTCAGAAATTAAGTGTGCTAGTTAAGGCAGTTAAGGAAAACTTGACTGTAGGGTAATCAAAGGCCAGGTCTTACCATATTAGGATAATTGATGGTGATCTTACAATTCTCTGTTCTTTATCTTATTAGTGATCTTCATGTATTTTTATATGCCCATATTCATAAAACATTTTGAACATATTCTTCCTTGTGTGTATTTATAAATACATTCTGTGTGTATATTTGTGTGCATACTGATAATGGGTACATATATTTGTGTAATAAAACGTGAATATAGAAGTGAAAGACAAAATTAACTTCTTGACCTCTCCTTAGAATCTATTGCATTAAGTAACAGCGAACAGTAGAACAATTTCAAGGTAGTAGGTGTTACTAAACTTACGTTCTTGATTATTCAGGCAATATGGAGGACACACAGATTTGAGGGAGGGATGTATGTGTGAGAAATACTGGGGCTCTTGGAAATCCTCAAATTTAATTGCAAAATAGGTTAAATGTAGCACTGTGATCATACTAATGACTTCAATTAAAGCTGAGTGGGATAGGGGCTCTATTCAAGAGATCTCAGTAATAGAAATATGAGTTGACAGTGTATTAATCTGGGAGGTTGGAAGTAACAACATTGTCTTGACCCCTCATTGGCTGAGATAGGGAATCAGGAGAGAGACAAATTTGCAGTGGGTTGAACTGTTGAATTGATTGAAAGGTGATGTATATGGTCATTCACATGGGAATATTTTACTGTTGGATACCTAGGTCTGTTATTCAGAAAAAAATAATTCGGTTGGGGATAGAGTTTGGGAAATCATTAGAATATATAAGTATTGGTTGATACTGTGAATTCATTCAGGGTATTTATAGAAAAAAAAATACATCAGACATACCTAGATATGCACATGTAAGGGGCAGGCAAAAGAGTTGTGAGTTGTCAGGTGAGAGAATTGTGGTACAAAAGCCAAGAAAGGGAATGAATCTCAAGAAATGAGTAGCCAAGATTAATGTAGCAGAATCATCAAATGAGCCAACAAGTATCAATTGAATTGTAAGACATGGCCATATAAAGACCTTGCCCTATGAAGACCTTACCTTTAGAAATTTAAGCAGACTATCATGCAAACCAAATTGCCACCAAATAAGGGTGAAGAGGGAGAAGGAAGCCATTTAGAAATGTAGACTTCTCTGCTAAGACCATATTATCCTTGAAATACAGCACAACTGCAGCCGTTAGAATTCAACATGTTCTTTTGGCTTTTTAAAAATTAATTCATTCACTCGTTCATTTATTTGGTGCAGGGTCTTGCTGCCCAGCTTGGACTCCTAGTGATCCTCCTGTCGCAATCTCCCAACTGCTGGGATTACAGGCGTGCACCACCACAACCAGTTTTGGTGGCCAGCATAACTGCGTCCAGAGTTCTGGGACTGGTGTGGCATGTGGTACTGGGGACTAAACTCGGGTTCTTGTGCTTGGCAGGCAGGTGCTTAGGCCAACGAGCTATCTCCCCAACCCTCTTTTGCTTTGTTTTGTGAAAGTAGGATTAAGTATTCTTTTCAGACACTAGGCGTCCATAGCTAGGGATATTTTAAAATTATAGCAGAAAGGAATGATTAGTGAGGAAAAAAAATAGAATGTATTTGATATGGAACACAGGCAGGATAGTAGTAAGTAGGAACAATATCTTCACTATGGGCTGAAAGAAAGGATGTAACTAGATTGTAGGTTAAAGTACAGGAGATTATTCATTAGCTTGAAAGACTTGGTTTCCCCAACTCATTCCCTGGTTAATCTGACATTTCTTGTGTCAGGCTCTATTACAGGTATATGCAGTATGTCTATGAACATAGAGCCCTTTCATGAATATTATGTTCAGGTGAAAAAAGCCAAAGTCATCTGAGTATACGGAATATAAACATTCACCAGAGTCTTAGGAAGAGAGGTAGTATTGGGAGATAATGCTCACCATGAAAAAATGTGTAGTTTAGAAGGCCCAGCCAAGATGAGGAGCTACAAGCTTTAGTACTCTTGAAAGCACTAAGTTACTGCTGTACCTGAGTTGGTTGAAAGGTTTTCATGGTCTCCATTCTGCTGAAAATGAGGCATGAAAGAGAAAAGACCAATTTTTGTACTGTTTTGTTCTATCATTTCCCTCACATTTTCTTTCTATAAAGAACATTCTGTTTGTTATCTAGGAAAACCAACCTAATTAAATCTGTCAGATCTCACAAATTTCTTAAACGTGTGGTATCTTTTCTATGAAAAATATTCTGAAACCAAGTCCTGGAAAGTGTTGGAGCTTTGCTGAGGGCTAGAACGACATTTAATATTTTTGTAATTTCCACTCATGCCCAGTGCTCAAAGCATAAATAGCACATTGACTCATCATAAGCAAAGTTTGTGCAGATTCTTCAGTAAGGTTTTGTTCTTCATTTTCTTTCATAATTGGGAAAGTCAGAGCTGTTAATTATACGAGTGCTTAAACATTATTCTGGCTCATGGCAAAAACTCAGTATATTATTATTTTGTAAACAATTTCACAACTTAGCCTATCTTTTCATAAATACTTTTAATCTTCCTCACAAGATAGGCTTTCTCTCATAATACATATATCCCTGTACTAATTCTAGTGTTATAATAGCTTAGATAGTGTTTGTTTTCTTTTTTATTGAGCAGTATTCTTTTTTTTTATTGTAATCACTTAAGAGGTGGGCTTAGACAGATTAGACAAATTTTTAGCCTTTGTTTTGTAACATGCAATTGCTTCGTCAAGCTCTAAATCAGATTTGTTCCCTTTGTAAAACTTTGTTTTAAAAAAGGTGATGGGGAGACAACTCAGTAGAATAAGCGCTTGCCTGGCAAGCACAGGGTCCTGAGTTCAATCACCGGTACTGCAATAAAAAATAAGACCAGGGAGATGGCTCAGTGCGCAAGGCCCTAAGTTCAATCCCTGGTTCCGCCAAAAAAATAATAAAAATAATAAAAAATAAAAATAAAAAACAGTGGGGTCATAATTTGTATGTCTCACTGCATTAGGGCTCTGAACCACTACTGTTGGTTCAGACTCGCCAATGGGCTAGTCATACATATACCACAGGTGTTGGTTCAAGCCACCAGATAGGACAGTCATATATGTACCACTGGTGGTTTAAACTGGTGGGGATGTGTTAAACTTTGTTATGGGAATTTAGGCCACAGATGTTGTAACTGTGGTGTAGCACAGCACAACCAGATGAGCCAGTTTAGTAATGAGGAGTGGATTCTGGAGCCACACAATGGATACACTGAAATTAGTAATCCTCTTAGTAGCTCTGACCCTGCACAAGTTATTTAAATTTTGTGCCTATTTGTTTCCTTATATGTAAAATAGGAATAGAGTTGTGAATATAAAGATACAAAATATCTAAAAAGCTATTAAAATAATGTTAATGGATCCTGTAGGTACTTTAAAAACACAGCTTTTATTATGGGGTCTTTGGGTTTTGGTATGTTTTCTTATGTTTTGCAACCAGTTGACTAAACAAAACTGATTAAACAGAACTGTTAGTGTTCACTAAAAAGGAAATGAGGTCAGAAGATAAACTTTTCTTCTCAAACATGTATTTCAAGTATCACAGCAACTTATAACAGTGCATAGTTTTCAACCTGCAGAGAACCCAAGCAAGGTCTTCAGTTAATTTCTAATATTTAATTAAATTATATTTCTTTAACTTCTAAATAAAGAACATGAAAGCTTGTGTGTGTGTGTGTGTGTGTGTGTGTGTGTGTGTGTGTGCTGGGAATTGAACCCATTGCCTCATTCATATGTTATAAGCAAATGTTCTGCCACCTTGCTACATCCCCAGAAGTAAAAAACATTTTTAAAATCTTTTAACTACCAAAGGACAAAAATATACATATGTAGTCTATCTGCTCTCTTCCAGTCAAAAACTCATGTAAGAAATAGTTATAGTGTTTTTTTTTTTCTGCCTCTGTATTTCATTTCAAAGAACTGACCAATACATTGTTCTGATTTTATTACATTCTAATCTGGAGGCTGTAGTAGAACCATAAAAGTATTACTTTCCTTTAAGGAAAATATTGAGGTTTAAATATTGAGGTTTAAATATTTCTATGATGATAATTACTAATAATAGTTTAATAAGTTTTGTAAGATAAATATTTTAATGAAAACTTCTATATAGTTATGCCATTTTACTGGCTGTCTATAGAACATTTAATTTGATCTTTCTAAACTTGTTCTCCAATTGAGGGAAATTACAGTTTCTGGGGCTCAACATAAGAAAGTGAATTTAAAAACCAGTAAAGATAAAACAATTCCATATTCTTGATGTTTATAAATTCTAATGGCAGCTTTTTAGACTCTCTGATGTCATGGTGCAAAGAGACTGCCTTGTTTACAAATTTATTGAGCAAATGTTTTTTAGACCCCCTGCTCTATGTCTTCTAAATGTTGGGATTGTGTTAGCAGGAAGCATAATAGACAAAAGTTCCTGGCTTCATGAGATTATATTTTAATATAAATTATATCATTGGTACATGGCATAGGACAGGTTTTCACAAATATTTGTTCAACTTTTTGATGCCTCAGACTAAGTCTAGCCATGTTGCTTTGTCTACTTTTCTAGTCAATTCTTGTTAGGGCCTGCAAGTTAGATTATGCTGGAAAGTTGGAATGGGTGTTGGGAGTCTCTGAAGGATTCAGTGGTAGAATGAAATTTCAATACACCTAAAATGTAGTGTCTATGCAGTAAGTGTACCAGTTTAACACTGTATTTTTTCCTCTCTCTCTCTTTCTCTCTCTCTCTCAGAAGTTTTGAATGTTGTGGTCTAACTTGAGCACAAGTAAAAAGTTATAGCAATACCTTTTAAAGTAGATTTTTCATGGCACTGTAGAGGAAAGAATCTTAGTTTATTCTGCCTTTTAAAAAAAAAAAAGTTTTATTTTCCTTCAGGTACTGGATAACATCTTTTAAGTGACCCAGCTGAGGACTTCCCAGAGTTGCAGTGCTTGCTGGTAGTACACTCTACCCTTTTTTCCAGCAGTGCAGGGAATGAATCTAGGGCCTTTGCTCTCAGCTACACCCCACCCCTTTTCTAAAGTTATTTTGCATCAGGGTCTTACTAGGTTGCTCAGCCTGCCTCATTCTTGCAGTCTTCCTACCTCAGCCTTCCAAGTAGTTAAGATTGTAGCTGTGTACCAGCACACTCAGTGAGCTGGGCTTTGTGGTCTTTTCTATAGAAAGAAAATCTCCCAATGTTTATTACACTAATTCATTAATGCAGGCCATCCTAAAATGTTGTTTTATGAGTTTATGTGTTTCTCGTGTATTTTGAAATCTTCTTCTTCTCACTTTGCGTATTATAATTATCTTCTATTTAAAAAAAATTATTTTCAAGGTGAACCCTCTTTGGAAATAGAGTATGTGTTTTTCTTTGTGTATTCACTTTGGCTCCGAACAGATTGCCTGGCATACACTCAGTCAAGTTATTAACACATGGACACAACAGAGATTGTATTTTGTGTTTGGTAACTATGCAGATTTACAAGAATTTATTTAGTTGGCAACATTTTAAGAAACTGTTGAACTTCTACAGAAAGCTTTCCTCAAATTCATTTGGAATTAGAAGAAACCCAGAATATCAAAAACAATTGATAGGGAACAAAGGAAAGATAGGAGGTATCACAATCCCTGACCTGAAATTATACTATGAAGCTACTGTGATTGAAATCAGTGTAGTACTGGCATTGAGACAGACCTGAGGATCAGTGGAACAGATTAGAAGATGCAGACACAACTACAAACTCTCAGCCTCCTTATCTTTGATAAAGTAGCCAAATATGTTCACTGGAAGAAAACCTCTTTACTAAATGATACTAAAAAGAAAAGGCTGGCATTTCATATGCTGTAGGCTAAACTTAGATCCATATTTATCGTGCACTAAACTATAGTGAGAATGGATCGAAGATTTAAACTTTAAAACAGAAACACTAAATCTGCTAGAGGAAAATGAAAGTAGCGTCTTAAACATGGGTAGGTAGAGAGTTCATAAAAACCAAACTGCATGGGAAATACCTCAAAGAATCAATAACTGTAATCTCATCTTTTTGAAAAGTTTCTGCACTTCAGAAGGAAATCAGAGTAAGAAGAAAACTCACAAGCTGGGAAAAAATTATAGCTGACTATCCCTCTGACAAAGGTCTTCTATCTAGAACATATAAAGAATTTTTAAAACTTAGCCCACTCCCAATTCAAAGACCCAATCCAAAAATGGGCATCTGAGATAAATATATGCTTCTCAGATGGAGTAATACAAATAACAAGTAAACATATGAAAAATGCAAATTAAAACCACCAAGATTCCATTTCACCCCAGAAAGAATGGTTGACATCAAGTCAACCAGTAACAAATGTTGGAGGAACTGCAGGGAGTGAAACCCTTCTGCCTGTTGGTGGAAGTGCAGACTGGTATAACCACTATGGAAATCATTGTGGAGATACCTTTAAAAGCTAGGATTGGCAGTCCCATTCAACCCAGTTACTCCCTTCCTGAGTATCTTTCCAGAAAAACTGGAAACATCATACCACAGCAATATATGTGCACCTATGTTTATAGTAACACAATTTGTCATAGCTAAATCTTAGAAACAACCCAGATGCCCATCAACTGAGGAATGGATAAAGAAGATGTAGCATTTTCACGTGATGGAGTATTATTTAGCTATAAAACAGTAAATTTGAGGCTTTTCTTGGTAAATGGATGCAACTAGAGACCATTCTCTTTTTTTTATGTTTTAAAATTTTTTTTTGTTTTTTTCCCCATAATTTCATTGAGAAACAAATAGCAATGAGACAGTTTCAACCCAAATTGGTAGGACAGTTTTCAATAATTAACACGTTGCATACATTCTTCCTTGTGGTTAATTGCTGTACAAGATGCAGAAATGATATCCTATCTACAAACACTATTACAACAAATCCCTCTATTCATTAAGAGAATGTAACTA
>NDGN011195647.1:0-10213 GCA_002564285.1 Tympanoctomys barrerae | reverse complement strand
CTACTATCCTGTTTTGAAACTGTCTCATTACTATTTGTTTCTCAATAAAATTAATAAAAAAATTTCATGTTCAGAGTAACACTATAGTTTTTCATGTTAGATATAAAACTATTAAATAAAGTAATGTTGGTATTCTTTTGCTTGAGTGGAAAGCAATATGCACTCAGAAAACATAAAAACTCATTCTTAGTACTTAATGGTGACCCAAACGCTAAAATTCTAAGATGTTTTCTTTTTTATTACAGAAAACATTACAGGAAAATTTATGTAGATTGTATAGGGTTCTTAAAATTATAGCTGGTATAGAGACTAGAGATGAACTAATAATATTTATAAATATCAATAAAAATCTTTCTTTGGGTTTTTAAATGTCAGGTTGTAAAATAATCAATTTTTAAATACATAAGAATCTGAAAAATCAATCTTGAAGCGAGTATCAACAAATGTAAAAGTAATTCTGTTCTCAATTACCAAAAAAGGGAGAGTTTTTAATTAGATGTGCAGAGAAAATCTACATGCTATATCATTAGGTTTCTTGTTTTTCTATTTCATGAAGATTTTATTTTCATTGTAATTCTACATATTAATAACTAAAGCTTCTATTACTTAATATCCATAGACTAATTTATATATCAACTGAGTAGAACATTTATTTAGAATTTTTATCTAAATATACCCATTTTAATAATGTAGCTATTAACAAAGCTTTCTCAGAAGTTATGAAAGTTTTGTCTTAGAAAATACTTCTCTTTAGTTTGTGAATTTTACACATTGGTATCTGAATGTTAAGACTTGAAAATTCATCTTTATCATTTTCAAAGACACATTTTTCTTAAATTCTTAAACTGTTTTAACAAAAAAAAAAAACCTCAAATGATAATTACAATGACTTCTCAAAGCAACATAAAGCTTAGACCATTTCCATTATAAATTTTTAGTAACTATTTGGCTATGTTGTCATTTATGGAAAGCTGGATCCCAGGAGCAAGCAGGACACTTACAAGTCTTCTAACAAAAGATAGCAGAAAAGGTCTCAGACTTAGAAAATTGATTTCTAACTTGAACAGCCTGTCTCCTGGAAGAAAATGAAATTCAGAAGATGAAGGAAAAGAAATAGATAATGGCATTGCTTCAGGAATACTTGTACTTCATCGCAGTTATGTTGCCATTGATTGCTTCTGTGGAGAATATGCAAAAGAGTCAAGCATCCTATAAGAAAGTCCTGAAGATACTTATGAAAACTATACAAATAAGGTGGGCGTTGGCCCATACCTCTGGCAAACCTCCACGTGGCTCCTTCAAGGAGGGAACAGATCAAGAGGAAGCCAGAAGACCAATGCAAAAACCTAGAATATGTGTAAAAGTGTTGCAAAGATAGGTGGTTGGTGGGCATAATAATAGAGAATTTACAGCTATTATTAGGAGCAAGGAATTAGAATTGAGACAGAGAAACTATTTCTTCTGCTATTCCACTGAATACCTTGGAAGTACAACACATATCTAAATTAAGAGTTACTGGACAGATACTCCACAGGCACCCATCTATGTATCAGATTCAAACCTTGTTTACTGGGTTAAAATAACAGGGATGGATAAATAGATAGATAGATACATAAATAGATAGACAGATTGATCAACCAACTGACCAAATGCAATCATTCCTGGTCCCTCTGACTTGATACTCAGTAGCTTATAAATAACAACTCCTCCTCCCCCTCCCCTTCCCTCTCCCTCTGTCTCTCCTTCTCCTTCTCCTTCTCCTTCTCCTTCTCCTTCTTCTTCCAGTTTATCTTTGCTTTGTTCAAATCAAGTAGTCAAGGGAGACCAAATATTGACATCAATTGTATCTCAGATGATTCTGATGCTAACTATGGTGGTAAAATGGTAAGTCTTGGGCTCCTAAAAAGAGTATTATTTTGTTTTTTAAAAAAAAATCTCAAAAGATGAAGTCTGGATCAATCACAGAAGGAAAGAGTCCAATGTATAGGATATGAAAGAAAACATACAACATTGAGTACTTGGAGGAGATGCATCAGAAATAAATAACACTTTCCACTTTCACAATCCAAATTTGAACAGACTAATACTCTAAATCCTTTACAAACCTCAATAACAGACCCTGGGTTATGGGGGGACATAAACTATATTCACTACATACAAGAAATTGACTCAAATCCATACTTATTTCCTCCAAACAGAAGGAACTACACAAATTCTGCTATCTACATGATACAACAACTAGCACTGTGTAATTTCCTTAGCAGCTGCATTCTGATGTACTTTGTCTTGGCAAGTAAGGCTTGTGATTTATAATCACAGTGGCCAGTAACAAAAATTCATTCAGGTTTATCCTCATCCTACAGTCATGCAAAATATAAGACCAACAGGGGAAAAGATCCTTCTCTTGAGGAATAACTGACAGTAATTCCAGCCTCACCCTACTACCATAACTCTCCATGTGATGACAATGCTATGCATATTGCATTTGTAGCATTCAACATCAATAACATATTTTACCAAAAACTTACCTGAATTTGACCACAATGAAACAAACAGAAATATACAAATTAACATACAAAAAAACTGGTATACAAAATTAGCAAAGTCATATTATAAAAAGACATGGGTTAAAGGAAGCACAACTAAGCAGCATGGAATCCTTAAAGTGAGCATTATTATGAAGTTATATGCTATCTGCAACTACCCTTAGAGTTCAAAGAAAAGGGGGCACAAATGTGGCAAATATTAACCTTTAAGGCAATATGCTTAGTGAAATTCAAGCTCAGAAGCTCATAGTATTACAAGGTTTTTTCTTCAGCACTAGAAGGTTTTAAACCTATGTATAAGAATATGTTCTGTCATTACTTGAAATTTATCAAATGTTTAATGAAAAATTGCTCTAGACTGATACTTACGAGAGCAGGTAGCAGTTTGCCATTCTAGACATTGTCCATATGGAAACGATATGATGTAAGCATTAGAGTCCACACATCGCTTTGTACTACTGCACCACATACATTCCATGCCATTGCTTGTACAGTTGGAACACGAAGTCCTCAGAGAGCATGGCTTTTTGCAAGGTCTTGCATTCTGATTTGGACTTACTAGAAAAAAATCCACAAATATAAATATTTCATTTGTTAAACTATATTTCTACATATACATACATAGGAAATTTTTCCATTATCCCAAGTGTGTCATTATAATCTAATTAGGTAAATGAAAAGATAACAGATAATAGAGGACTATTAGGAAACACAGATGAATATTACTTAAATTAATATGAAATGAAAAATGCATGTAAAATAGTGACTTATTTTTGAGTGTAATTTTGAAAATTATAAATAGCAATATAATATTCCATGTAGTTTTTCTATTTACTGAATACTATGTATATCAGCATAATTTCGTTTACCAGTATAATTTTTCCATAAACATTCCACAACTTATAACATCATACCTATTTGTAACCATGGCTGTGATATAAACAAACAATAAAAATATAACTTAGTAAAATAGCACATTCTTTAGGATAATTATTTTTAAAAACAACTTAAAAAGTAAAAATAACAAATATTAGCCAATGTGTGGAAAAATTGGAACTATGCATTGCTTTATGATACAGACTCTATGGAAAATGGATGACAATTCCCCAATAACTTACACAAAAAATTACACTATGATCTAGCAACTCCACTTCTGGATATGTACCCCAAAAAATGATATCAGAAATTCAAGCACACATGGGTACATTCATATTCACATCAGTATGAACAATAACCAAAAGTAGAAGCAACTCAAGTGTCTTCTAATAGATGAACGGGAAAGCAAAATGTGGGAGATACGTGTGTGCATGTGTATATATACACATATAAAATTACATATGCAGTAAGCCCGTGACTTATGAACATTCAAGTTGGGAATTTTCACAGATATAAATGGGCCTCAAATTATGAAAATTTGTGGACGCAAACAAATCATAGAAGTAGCCCATGTGTCTGCCAGACATCATCACAGATGTTACCTTGTGTTCACTGTACACTGTAGTGTACAGTAATACAGTGCCCAGTCAGAGCCCAGGATGTCCAGAAGCAAGACAAAAAACAGTGGGAATGTGGAGTGGACTATTAGGAATCACAAGTCAACATGTACTGTATTTATGCATTATAGATGTGTAAGACTCACTTTGTCGAGTTTACAAATGAATCTGACTTACAAAGGTTCTCCTGGAATGGAACTCATTTGAAGTTGAGGATTCACTGTACAGACATTATATATAAAATCATATCGACATATATAATTATATATACATATATAATTCAGCCTCAAATAATAAAAAGTAACACATGCCATAACTTGGATAAACTTTGAAGTTATTATGTCGAGGGAATAAGCCAGTCACAGAAGAATAAAAATCATATGAGTCTACAATACAAAGTACATACAGTAGTCAAATTCAGACAAAATAGAATGGTGATTTCTAAGTGATGGAAAATACTGTTGAATGAATATAGAATTTTAGTTTTGCAAAATGAAGAAAGTTTTGAAAATCAATAGAGGTAATAATTGCACAACAGTGTGAATGCACTTAATGCCACTAAAGCATACACTTTAAAATGGTTAAAAGACAGTAAATTCTGTAAATAAAATAAATATTATTCAATAAATAAAATACTCTATTGTAAAAGAAAAAAATAAATATTCCTTCTCACATAACACAAATCACTCTAAAATGTAATACAGAAATACATTTTGTTTACTTAAAAAATTTACAATAGATCTATAAGATTACATCGTTTCAGTCATTAACATTAAATCAAATATTCTCAAAAACTATTATGATAAAAGAAAGCACATCAAGAAATTAAAAACAGATTATTGCTGTAGTATATAATCATATGTCCATAATCACAGTATTTCAATAAAAATGCATTGTAAAATGCTATAAATTTTTACTTTCCTAAGTTATGCTTAGGATCAATTATAAGTGGAAAATATACATAATTATAATTATTAGGAGGTCTATATCATTAAAAAGTGCTGTGAGTCACTTCAGACTACAGGTTGGAAGGAGGTAGTAAAAAGAGGGCTTAATAACACATTTAAAGAAATGCAAATTTAATGGACTACTTACCAACAGGTTTTTCACAAACAAGGCCATCTGCCATGGATGTACAAGGATTTGCTTTTAACCCTGCCACTGCAGCCCTTTCTAAATATGCACAGAATCCAGAATCATTTGGTTCACCAGGAAGCCACTGTAATGTTGTATTTGTGAACGGGGACATGTCCTCCCATCCCCAGTAGGATATATTGATCTTGCGTAAGCCTACCCAAGGTGATACTTTCTGTAAACAATGAAAAAAGGAGGGAAGAGAGAAGAAAGAAAAAATAATTAAAGACAGTACAAGACACACATTTGTCCCCATCCAGCTTTATGGATTCAGTTGCATTTGGCCAACTTGGAGGCTGCTCTGCATTTTGTTTCCTTGCAGGACAGGGCAGCAGAGGTACCAACTGACTAACCTGACCATGCATGAGAAAATATCTAGGAAGAGACTTCCAGAGAGTCTACAGCACCAGGGAGAAATAACAGACTGGTCCAGCAGTGATAGCTCCAAGAAAGCCTCTTAAGTACTGTAATCTACAGAAACAGGGCAGATTTTACTCTTGAAGTGACTTCTTCATGGAAGGTTAGGTTGGAGAAGAAATACACTGCAGTGTCATCTCAGAGAGGGTCTAATCAGGTCATTTGGAAAATAAGCACCAAACAATTGCACAATAACTTCACTTCAGGGTCTCTAGTGTTCCCCTAACAAAGTAACTGAGAGACAGTCACAGGAGAGAGGTGCAGAGAGGCTATAGGCTAGACATAGACCCCACGAGTTCAGGCTCAGGCAGGAAATAACACTTCCACCCACTATCATGAGATGCAACACCTGGCAAGTGTGGTTCTCAGCAGCAGCTAGAAAGTCCTTTCATTAAATCCAATCATATACTTTAATTCCTGCCTCACTTCTTACATCTAACAGAGACTAGTGGCCTGACTGCTTTGCCAATCTATCGATGTGAGCAAGGACATTCCTGCTTGGGCATTCCTTGTCACAGTCTGTAGTGCACAGATAGATGGGCTTTGGGAACAGAAGGGTACCTTACAAACACACAGGCCATAAATTAGGCAGAGAAAATCAACAATTGATAGACTCCAAGACCGAAGGACCTAGAAAGAAACCACTCATTCATTGTTAGTGGGAATGTAAAGTAGTAGAACCACTATGGAAATCAGTATGGAGATTTTTTAAAAAATAGTTAGAAATTAAATTCAGCTCAGCTATTCCCATCTAGGTATAGGTATTTTCCTGAAAGAGTTAAAGATATCACATTTCAGTGATAGATGCATTCACAAATAATACTATTAAAAATCATAACACTTGGGCTGGTGAGATAGCTGAGTGGTCTAAAGCGTCTGCTTAGGCAAGCTTAGGCAAGCACAGGGACCATGGTTTGATCCCCAGCACCACATGTTGCACCAGCCCTGCCCCAGGGTGGGCTGAGTCAGCCATAAAAAAGAAAAAAAAATCATAATAGTTAAACCCTGGAAGCATAATTCATGTTTATACCAGCATAATTCATAATAGCTAAGTCTTGGAAGCATTCAGTATACCCATCAACATATAAATGGATATGTAAAATATGGTATTTATACAGAATGGAGTACCATTCTGCCATAAGGAAGGATAAATCTAAGATATTTATAGGAAAAAAAGGTGCATATGGCAACATTTAAATAAATTAAACAGGTGAGTATAAACATTATACGACTTCTCTTACACTAGAAACCGAAATATAAATATAGAGAAAAGTTAAAACAATAGATAATACGAAAAAGGGATATAGATCTTTTGTAAAAGGGAAGGGGACAAAGAAATGGAGGAAGAGGAGAACAAAGATATGAAAAAAAAGTAATTCAGATGTGTTATGTGCATGTGCCATTCCTCCCCATGGGAAGTCTAAGCATTATTACTGCAAATATACACTAATAAAAATTACATTTTAAAAGTGTAGGGCATTAAAGGGCATTAAAAATTGATAAAAAATTGATGCATCATGTTTCTAAGCAAACAGCTTATTATCATAACAAATATATATTTCAAACATATAGAACTATTGTTTTAGTACAAAGGATAATTTAATACTAACATATTTTGAAAAACGATGTAGAATAGAACACTGCATCAAAGCATATGTTTTACGTTTAGCTACAGTAATTTACTTAGAGCCTGTGTAGTTATTTTCTTTGCTAAATCATAGAAATATAAATATCTAATTTAAATATCTGTCTCTTTAAAAACAATATGTTGCTACTGCTGCTTCTATTACTATGACTGTCAAGTTAAAGAGTTAAGATCTAATGATAAATTGTCATTATCCACATAATAAAAAATAGAGAATAAAATAAACGAAAAGTACATGGAGGTTAAGTGACGATAACAAAACTTCACAAAACAACATGGAAAAGAATATTCCATGTTCACTCATTCAGCTCTATAATACTATATTAGGGCTTTTTTGCAATTTTAGATAATCTAATGTCATATACATTCATTAATTAAAAAATCATGAAAAATGATAAAATTTTTCTTATGTGCTGAAAATTTAACAAGTTTACAAGTTATATAATCATACTAATCACATAAATCATTCTTGATTTATATATTTTTATACTTTATCTTAATCACTACACAATTTCAAAACTTGCTATTGAGCATTAAAAATGTTAATAATCTGTTACTATTTTAATCGATTCTATTAAATTATATATACTTCTATTGTAATATAAGTGAGACTATGTTTTCCAAAATACTAAACTACTGATACTTATTACATTATAAAATGTTCTTAAAAGTCTACATGTTTTGGGGTTTTTTACATCATGGAATGCCACGGTACAGAAAAAATATCTCTACATATAAATCTTTAAAACAGAGGAAGAACACTATTTATATTCAATATTTACTCTAATGTTCTGCAAATAATTCTAGAGATCTTTAAAAGACAGCTATCGACTTAGAAATTTTCAGCATGGAAAATTACACATTTACTGAATTATACACAGTAAATATTCAACAGATATTTTGAGGTAAAATGTCTTATTAATTCATTATGACATTAGAATTCATTCCACCAAAACAGTATGCTATACATATTAATTAATCAATATATTTTGATTAATTCAAAATTATGAGAATAAAAATTATGAGAATAAAATTATTTCACTGCCCTCTGGCACAATGCTCAAGCCAGAGATGCAACATAATAAAGAGTATTTTGAATTAGAAAAATAAACACTCCACATTGTGAACACCATATATATTTTGCACTGTTCTTAAAGATATCTGATAACAGTTATAAAATTTTTAAGGTTGCTTATAAAATACATTTCATATTAACAACTGTGGTTCACATTATAACAATTCTAATTGTCTTTTAGACCTAGTAAAGACAAGTTATTGAAAATGAAATATTACTCTCTAATTCATCATGCTAAGAATCTGAAAGAAAGAAAAGAGGAAAAAAGGAAGCATCTGATAAAACTCTTAAAGTAACTATTACCACATAAATGAACCAGACATGCAGTGGAAAATGAAAGATAAATTCCTATATTATGAAATTTTGCTGCGGCACACCATAAATCACTGTAACATTTCCTTAGCTAGTCCCGATAAGTAAATGATCATTTTGGCCCAATATTATCTCTTAAAAGTACATGAATTTATTGATCTTTATTTGCCAAAGGAGGGTTATCTTAAGTTTATACAATGCAATGACCCAGGACTTAATTCATTTTATACAAAGATATGGCTAATGGAATGTCACCTTGCAGAAGTCTCCAATTTGAAATCCTGCTGAAAGCTCAGCATTCTGATAAAACAAAGCATCCTTTATTTCATACAGCATACAAGATAGCAAAGTATCAAGTCTAAGTTCATCATGCATCCAAAATAACTGTTAAGCCTAGTCTTCATGATTTGTAAGACAAGAAAAAATTAAGAACACAAGGAACCTTAAAATATACTACTTTTAAAATACCACACTTCAAGATTAAGCTGTAGATCTAAAAATAATATATTTTTAAAAAGAAACAGTACGAGTTTTATTAGTAGTTTCTAAGACTCAAAAAAAGTAGATATTGAAACAGTAAACTCTTTAAAAGTGGTAGATATTTACAACTGTTTTTCTCATGTTAAGAAGTATTCATTACAATTTCCAAAAACAAATAATGATTCTCACATAAAAGAAATAGATCTTAACTTTGTTGTATGTTCCATATGCTAAAAAATAAAACAAAAATAGTCTATTTTCCTAAAACACAAAAATCAATTGGTTTCCCCCATATGCCACGACATACACTCTATCTTCTAGCCATAAATTAGTAACTAAAGTAAGACAAGAAAAATTGTAGGATTTTTATCTAGCCTCCTTAGAAATAACTTTAAATGCCAGCCAAACCGAAATCCTACGAAAGTTATCTAGGACATTTCTTTAGGAAATTTTCCTGAAGTATATATTGCTAATTAGATATTTACCTTCTGCCTATGTTCAAAATAATTGTGTTTGTATCACTATTAAACTATTTGAGAAAAATACTCATCTTTTGATTTCTGTATTCTCAGAAAGCAGTAGATTTCCAAGTGTACTAAATGTATTCTGTAAATGTATCATAAATAATATTGGTCCATTTTTTAAAACTTTATTTATTTTTGTAGCCAGCTCAGCCCACCATGGGGGCAGGGCTGGCATGGAATGTGGTGCCTGGGATCTAACCAAGATCTCTACGTGCTTGCCTAAGCAAGTGATTTAGACCACTGAGCTATCCCGCTGGCCCTATTGGTCTATTTTTTGAAAGAAAAATAGCTAGAATAACACACAACAAAAAAGTTGTATAAATCAACTGTTCATATAAAATTATTTTTATCTTTATCCTATTAATTCTAGGCATAGATCTACTATAAAGCCAACAAGTATGAGACCCAGTTCAAAAAACTTCAATATTTATAAAAGGCAAGCAATATAGTTATTAACAATATTAATGGGGAGAGAGCTTTGACTCTATAGAAAGAAACTGTCATTAGAAATTACATTATCTGGAGCCGGGGAGATAGCTCAGTGGAATAAGCGCTTCCCTGGCAAGCACAAAGGCCTGAGTTCAATC
>NDGN011195632.1:0-17048 GCA_002564285.1 Tympanoctomys barrerae | reverse complement strand
GCAAAGGATGTCAAAGTGACTTTTTTTCCTTTACAGTATAATTGTGAGATATTTCTATCAATACTGTATTAAAAAAATACCCAAAGATAGACTTTAAGTGTTAAGCTAAGACTCACAAAAAAAGGACATTCTAGAACTGTACAGATAAATAATATTATTCATTACCTATTACCATCAATATTACCTATTACCATTCCACAGATCCTAGTGTTTGGTAAAACACACTTTAGGATTCAGCTTCTTTGATCTTTTCAGCTGCTCTACCCACCCCCAAGTTATACAAACAAACACATGCTTTTAAGAAAACAGAAAAAATGGCGTAGATTTGATGCTGTGGTTAGGAAAAAAAATTTACCTCAAGAAAACTAGCGGCTCTCAGAGATAGTGTGATTAAATGACTATTAAAAGTCTCTTCCAGGATTAACACCATGAAATTAGCATTTATAGATGGGCATTTTAGAAATATAACAATTTTATTATATATAAACATTCAATATCAACCAAGTTATTCTTATCAGTTACACTTTATACCTACATAGGGGTGGAATAACGATAATCTACTCTATTTCCTCATCACTAACTTTCTCTTTGACTCCCTATAAACCTTAAGCCACACTACTGACGTGTACTCTTAAGGGACACCTATAATCATCTAATAAAATAATCAAAAGGCTTCTCACTTCTTATCTTTCCTAGTCTTTCTGCAACATTCTAAATATTTACTTTTTCATTCTTGAAAATTTTTTCTAATATGTTTCTCTAACTCTCTAAGTATGTATTCTGCAACATTAGCCTCTATAGGTTTTAAGGGTTCGGCCCTCAGATAAATCTTGAAACACAAATTCATATATTCCCTTGAAGAGATTTTCCACATATAATTATTTCATGTGTTAAAAGCCAAAAAAGTGAACATAGCTGTTTAACTTTTGTTTAACACACTATAGTATTTAGTTAGAGAACAAGTTTTCTTTCCTGTATTACCTATCACCATCCCACAGATGCAAGTGTTTGGTAACACATACTTTAGGATGACTATTTAGCTTCTTTGATCTTCCTTTTTAGTTGCCCCACCTCCCAGTAATACAAAGAAATACTAGCGTTTTCAATGTTTTCTGATACATCATTCCACCCAATCCATACTCTTATCACTGAGACATCTCCATCCACTCCTTTGGCTTCAACATCACCTGTTTGGAACATGCAACACATATTAACAGCAATCTGACCAATGATAGACAGTCCCATAAAATTATAATGGAGCTAGAAAAAAATCCTTCCACCTAGTGATATCATAGCTATCATAATATGCAGCATAGCACAGTAGCACATCACTCACATTGTTGGGACACTGGTATAAACAAAACTTAAGCTACCAGTAATACCTAAGTATAGCCTATATTTATGTACAGTATGTAATAATCTTAAATGACTGTGTACTGATTTATCTACTTAATATACATTATTTTATCATTCTTTGTATTCTTTCTACTCATTAAAAGAAAAAGGATTTACTATATACAGCATGCTGTTACACAGGCAGCACACTCATACACACCATACTAATCACATCTCTCAATTGCATCATTTTCCCTGCTGTTTTGTTCATTGTGGCCTTAGCAGCAATGGGCTATACTGTATGGTACAAATGTCTTAGGACTATGATCCATATAGCTTGATGTACAAATTTGTGTAAAATATATTCCATGATGTTCACATGTGACAAAATTGGCTAAAAGCATACTTCTGAGAACCTATCTCCATCAGGTGACACATGCTAATTGGGTATATTGCTCTCTCCTTGTTGTAGTCAGGGTACGCAAGAGAACAGATTTAATAAAGGACACATAATTTATAGGATTATTTTTATAATATTCACCGAAAAAGCCAAATGCAGAAGAGTACAAGAGAACTGTCCACGCACTAGAGACCCAAAGAATCTAGTTGAGGGGCTGGGTCCCACGGCAGTGTTGTGCACAAGTCCAGCTGAAGACCTATAGCCTATGGCAATGTCTTCCATGAGTTCTGCTAGAGGACTAGAGCCCATGACAATGTCACATGCAAATCTGTATCAAGGATCTGCACTGGGTTGACCTGCTGTTAATCTCTCATCTCAACTCATATTGCACATTACCAAGCATTCTCAAAAGTTTAAAACATGTGTTCTAGATAATATTACTAATCATGTAAAGTACTAATCAGGCATCATTCAACCAAGCTTAGGAAGTAATAACTATTATTGCTTATTTTAAGATAGTAACTCTCAAGATCATATTGTTTGCTGTCAAAACTCTTCAGGTCACTTACTACTATTTCCCTACCCAAATTTCTACTCCTGCCAAATTGATGTGTTCATTATTGGTCCGCTCCTGGCAAAAATCACCAGAATGACTTCTGAATTGCCGCTGGTCAGTTTTAAGGTCACTTTTCATCAGACCTCTATACTACATCTTCCTTCCTCAGAATTTCCACCTAGCTGGGGAAATAGCAGCTTAAGTGCTTGCCTGTCATTCACAAGGTCCTGAGTTCAATCCCTGGTACAAAAAAATAAAATAAAAATTTAAAAATTTCCACCTAATCACTGTTATATTCTATCACATAATTCAGCATAGCATGGGAACAATTTTGATTTGTATCTATCATGTCACTATTATTATGAATACTATCTCCTTTTTACTTTACCCTGCCCCAAGCTTAAATTTAGAAATAATTATCTTTTTATACATACAACATAAATTACGGTATGTAGCAAGACACAGTTTATGCATCTTAACTCTCCAATTAAATAATAAGTCCCTCAGTGTAGAAAAATCAGTCTTAAAACTTATTTCTCTTAGCAACAAGCATGATTTCTTACGTGCATAGGTACAAAACAATTTTGGTAATCTGGTGTCTTTAGCTGTGTTTTGTTTCTCAGCTAACTCTTGTTAGATCACACACAAAAAAAATTAATTCAGTTAACTCCATAGTGCCTGCAAAAGATATATAATATATTGAAAGAATAAACGAAGACTATAGGAGAATTCCAGACTATAACCAATATTCCTAAAAGTAGTTCAGTAAGGTTCATGTAACAGGATACTTTATGTATAACCACCACCACCACACACACACACAAAAAAAAATCTAGTATTTTTAGTGTTATATAGTCAGGCAAATAATAGGCTATTTTCCACAAAATCATTCCACAATCATGTAGTAATTGTGGAATAAAAGCTCTGAAACAGACCAGTGAATATAATGCACAGTTGCCCTAAAGAGGGAAAAAGAAAAACAGTTTAAAATCACTCCATTCTTTACAATGTGTTTGTGAGTAAACTCATTATTCAAAGTGATAGCAAGCTCTCCAGTTTAAGAATAATACATTCTGTCTGCCTATGAAGAAAATGATTGTTTATACTGCCTGTGCTTTGCAGTTCTATTCAGCTTGCACAGACAATTTGCATCAACCTGTGACTAGTGATATTGTCACTTAGTAGTGACCCAGATAGCTGTGACCTCATGTGCTTTTGAAATTCTCACTTAAAAATTAGTGTCTGTGGAATATCATGAATTTTTATTTGAGTACAATGATATTATTTTATTAAATTTTAAAATATGAATAATGTACAATTAATTTAGGATTGATATAAAATTATTCAGCATAAAAGCAAAAATGCATAAAAAGCAACAAAAAATAACTGAAGGTGATAAATGCATTGCTACTAAATAATAAAACACAATTATCAGTAAAACAGCATAAAATTCTGCATTTAGGCATCCTTTCCAGGTTAAGAATGGTAATTAGCGTAACTGTTAGTGCTAGTCACTGGAGGTGAATGGTTCAGTTTAACAATAACCCACAACCGTTAGACCAACTTGGAGGTGAATGGTTTAGACTACTTCATTTTTTTAAAAATTGAAATGTTTAAAAACTATTGTTATAGCATATAAATGTGACAGCAACAATATATACATGGTATTATGATAAAACTAAAAAATCAACAGCAATAGATGGTTTCAAAGAAAATAAAAAAAGAAATGAGTCCACTAGATTACCTTTTATTTGTAAGAGTCTGAAACTTTCTGTAACAAAAGCTAAAGAGAAAGAAATTATGCAAATTTTTTGCAGTGAGAGAAAGGAAAATTTTTGACACAAGGACCAGTGAATGAAGTGTAGATTACTTGCTAGCTCTATAATTTGCAGATATCTGAACTGAACAATTCTGGATACTTGCACCACTTCATGTGTGAACACGACTATGGGAGAAGCAATTTTCCTTCTGACTAAGGTGGAAGTGAAGAGGCCAGCTGGAAATTTCTTCCCAAGTGCAACTGCAGTAGACCGATGCTGTGATTACACTGTGTGCCCTCACATGAAGTATCTCTTCTTTTGGCCCATGCTTCAGGTAATCAAATCTCTCATAAAAATTATGTAACTCCTTGTGAATCACAGACTGGCTTTTTTGAAATTGCACTTCTTATAAATAAATAACTTGCCCCAGATTGCTTCAATTCAATTAGTCCAAGAATAAGTTAAACTAAAAACACTAAAGATGTTCAAAAATTATATATAAATCAATATTTATGATCATTTTTGAAAAGTGAGTGCCAGCAGTACTAAGAAGTATTTTTCAAAGAAGAAATAATTTTAAAGTTTGTATTCATTTATTTATTTTTGGAGGGTAGTGTGGGGGATTGAACCCAGGGCTTTAAGCAGGCTGGAGTTTTTCCAATGAACAATAATATACCCTCAGCATCCAAAGCTTGTATTCTTTTAAAAAAAAAAAAAAAGAGTGCTGCCATTTTGTTCTTATGGTAGAAGGAGAAAAAAGAATAGAAAATTTTAAACGATCTGTTAAACAAGAGGCAGAGCTGGCCTAAATAATCAGGTGATAAAATTAAGCCATTTAAAAAAACCTGAAGAGGTAGGTTCCTTTTCGGAGAGCCTCTGGAACTTACTTTTGTGCCAGAAGGAAATTCTGTGTACTAATAGATTACTTCATTTTTAGTTTTTTAAGTTAAAATTTAACTTATGAAAGTTACAAATTTCAAGTTAATATATTGCACTAGTTTTAAAGTTAGCTTTGTTTTTGTTCAGCTTACAAATTTGTCAGAGAGATACCAGTGACTTTTAATTAGTTGCCCTCTGTGTCAGTGAGTTCTGCATTCCTCACCTGAACTGCCTATGGAGTAAAACAATTCAGAAAAACACCTACATCTACACTGAACACATATTTTTTCCTTGTCATTATCTCCTCAGATATTAGAGTACAGCGACTATTTACACAGTGCTTACATTGTACTAGGTATTGTAAGTAATCCAGAGGTAATGTGAAATATACAGGAGGATGTGATAGGTTATATGCATTACTATGCCATTTTATACAAAGGATTTATCAGCAGACTCTGGTATCCACAGGGGGTCATTGAACAATCTCCTCCACCCCTACACTTCCAAGGACAACTGTACTTACATTTCAGACTACAATTTATTATTGTATTACATTATTATTTAGTATTGTAATTAAATATATCATTGAATATTCTTTTCCCTTTTAGATGTTTCAAGTACCTCATGGCAAATCTTCCTCAATTATCTAATAATTCTTAGAAATTCAATACATTAATTAAAATGATGAGCTTTTCATTCTTATAAACATCACAAACTTTAAATATGCTTATAAGACCCTTTCCTAAAGATCACAAGCAAAATCAACTCAATTATATATTTATTTCATGAAAAAACCCCTACAATTTCTAATAAAATAGGAAAGTAACAATAGTTAATTGGCTATCATTATCTTCAAAGTAGTTACTCAGAGTACATGACATAAACCAAAAAATTCCTACAAAAAGGAAACAGGTAATAACACAAACCTTTTTTCAACAAACTAAGATAAACTAGTTGTATGAGTGAAGCAAATTAGCATATATACTGAATTATTTTTGAAACTGAATATGTAATTTGGGGCAAGTATTTCAACTTAACCCTACTTCCTATTTATCTCTCTTCTATTTTCTTCTTTATCTGATTGTATTTTGTATCTCATATAAGAACCCATGAGATAGCTAAGCTTGTGTATCTGACTTATTTCATTTAACATGTATGAGTCCATCAACAGGTAGATAAGGAAAATACGGTATTTATATACAATGGAATAGTACAATCCTGTAAAGAAAGATAGTTGAGTCATTCATAGGTAAATTACATATTTTAAATTGAAGTACTTGTTGAATGACCAGAAAGCACATGAGGGGATGCTGAGTATCATTTATTTGAATCTTTGCGTTAGCAACACTGATTAGCTTTGGTATTTATTTGAATTTTAAGATGTGTATCTTCCCACATAACTACACAAGAACTTTGAACTTCTTAGAACATACACTTTTTCATTACTCAATTCTTTTTTATGATAAGATGATAATCAGTTTAATCTTAGCTCTTTCATAACAAAGTGTGAATTCTGATCACGGCAAATAAAGCCATTCCCCTAAAAGGGACTATTTGCAGATTCTTTTAACTCTTCATTATATATTATTCTGAATTTAGCTGCTATTCCTCAAAGGTCTCACACTCTCAATATAGTGAAATTATAGTTATTTTAAAAAATCAGTAGAAAAGCTCTATGAAAACATAGCTATATCAAACATGTTTACTTACTGTAAAAAAATATATGGGGGGGGCAACAGTATTGGGGATTGATCCCAGGACCTTCACACTGAGCTACATCTTCAGGTCTTTTAAAAAGTATTAACCTTTTTATTTTATTTGTATATGTCTGAGATTCATGTAGCTTACAATCATCTTGGTCAATGGTTACATGTACCTATTACAGCATGTTTGTATATTCTGTTAAATCCACCTCCCGTTTCTTCCCCTCTTCCTCCAGTCCCCCATTCCATTTTTCATTCTTGTTGGTATTATTTGTCTTAGCTCAAGTTATACAAAACGTTTGTATTAATTTAGGTTATTAGGTTTCTGTACATTGCGTATCTTTAGTCTTATTCCCCCTTCCTGTAGCCTTTGCTCCTTTGGTTCACTTCTCGATTGCAAGATATCTATCCTTTTTTCTGCGTCTATCCATCCTTTACCATTTTCTGTTTGTACTTTGCCTCTTTCAAATAAGAGATATTACATGGTATTTAAGTTTGTGTGTCTGGTTTATTCCACTCAACACCATTTTCCAGGTACTTACATGTTCCTACAAATGTTTCAAATTTGTCATTCTTTACAGCCAAGTAATACTTCATCATATATAAATACCACATTTTCTTTGTCCAATCATATTGATATAGGGGAAAGAAACTACCAACCTGCTAGATATGTGGTATGAGTTCATGTTTTCTAAAATTGAAGAATGAATTTTAGGAACAACAGAGATTAAGAGCAGAATATATTTACTTAGGGAAAGAAAGCTTCTGCTGGAGACAGAGAGACACACACACACAGAAGGGATTCTGAATGGGTTGCCAAGCCCTGCCTTTTCTTAGGATTTTATAGAGCAAAACCACAAGGTAAAGCAGATCCAATGTGGGTAAGTAAAAATGGGAAATCGCAACACGGGCACGAGGTGGGAAAAAACTATGGACAACCAAGAAGATTATAACTACTCAAGTAAAACTGATTAAATCAGGATCAAATAGGGAAGCAAGTCACAAAGCAAACAGGCATGAATATAAAACAGTGGCTTTTCCTATGGGGGGTTGAATTAATGACTCTTCCTGATTTCCTCAAGGTGATTGATACCTATTTAGAATATCAATCCCTGATATCCATTGCTAAGGAGATGTATAGGTTCTCTCTCTTGAGATATGGCCCATAGCAAGAATGTCTGTCTCTCTCACAGTTGCAAGGTATCTTGTCTTCCAAAGCGGAAGACATGTCTTCCTCCTTCCTGGGCTCAGACCTGTCTGACTACCTATTTCTATTTAACTTAGCTGCCGACAACAATATGTTGATGAGTATACAAGCTGTTTTCAGGATTTACCTATTAAGACTTGTGCTGGGATAAACACTGGTGACCCATGTTACCCTGTAACATGATGGCATAAGCTCTTTAGAGGCTATAACTAGCAGGGGATAGCAGGGTCATATAGAATTTCTAATTTCATTTCTTTGAGAAATCTCTCACAGTGATTTCCATAATGGTTTTTGTGCTAGTTTACATTCCCTCCAACTATAAAGAAGAGTTCCTTTTCAACCACAGCTTTGCCAGCATTTGTTTTTTGATTTCTTAATGATTGCCATTCTTTCTGGAATAAGACACAATCTTAAGAGTCGTTTTATTTGCATTTCTCTCGTGGCCAGAGATGTTGAATATTTTTTCACATATTTGTTAACGATTTGTATTTCTTCCTCTCTGAAATGTCTGTTCATTTCTCTTGTCCATTTCTTGATTGAGTCTTTAAATTGTTGGTGGTTTTTTGTTTTTTTTGGTTTTTTTTGGCAATACCAGGGATTGAACTCAGGACCTTGCGTTTGCCAGGTAAGCATTTATTCTCCTGAGCTATCTCCCGGCCCCGATTGTTGGTGTTTTATTTATTTACTTATTTATTTATTGAGCTCTTCATATATTATTTTTTGAGACAGGATCTCATGAAGTAGTTAAGTTTCCCAGGCTGCTCTTGAATTTATAATCATCCTTAGTCTGTTAAAAGGGCTGGAACTAACAACATGTGCAATCACACTTGGCCAAGAAAAATACTCTTTTGCACTGTTGTTCTTCATATTTTATTAACACATTTTCTATTGGTTTGTCTTTGTTTTATGCTTCCATAACAAAACTGTACTTCTTCAGGTCAGAAAAGGGAAATATATGCATATAGTCATGGGACCAGGTTTAGTAGGTGAAATGAAATGCAGTCTGAAGCATATTTACAGAATCTTAAAAATAAAGGACTAATTAATTCTATATGATATTTTCATTCTAATAAGTTTACTAGTGAATCCTCTAATCCTTCTTAAAGCTTCCCAATACATTAATTTCCATTGCTAGAATAGTGCTGGAAAGAGTATTTCTAACTTCACACTGATATTCCCCAATATATGTTCACAACCTCAACATTTTCGAATGTAAAATTTAACTGTTATTACATGTATTATTCACACACCTTACCTTTTGTGACAATTGCAAAAACTATAGAAAATAAATATGACCATTTAAATTTTAAATCCTTAAACTCTGCATTAGTCTTGAATTTACATGAATCAGCTTCAATCAAAGAAAATAGCTGTCCTTGATTTGTCCTTTTCTTAACCTCTTCTATTCCAACCTCATATGTATTTGTCACACATTTGACTTATAAATCCTTTGAGTATTAATTAAACATGTATGTAAATTAAATCTCAACTAGACTGTAAATTCTTCAAAGGTAGAATCACAATGCCTTCAATTCCTTCTGCCAATACTTCATTTTACATGTTTTCCCCACCATTAGCCAGTTTCTCATGATGGGTACTTACGTTAGCATATTAAATATTCTTAATGAAGGGAACATACAGGTCCTAAACTAGCTGATTATCCTCCCTAAAGTGCGTCAATAAAATTGCCAGGGGGTCATTAGAGAGGAAGAGAAAAAGCCATGACTACCACATTCACAGAAGTCTCTTAACAAATAGCAAGCATGCTAGAAAGGTAACCCTATACTAAGTGTACATACTCAGCAGCAGTTCTTACCCTAAGGTTTTCTATATGTCTGCAATCATTCTACAAATTTCTCACAATATTTAAAATATTATTATTTTGATAAATTTAAGCATGACTGAAGTAAGCTGAAGCATGTACAATTAGAAAATATTGGAAGACAAAAACTTCTAGCTGGTCTTACTTGCCACAGAAAAGCTATTACATAAAGCATGTGTGCAATGTTTCTCAAAGGAAGGAAATTAGCAAAGAAATTTACAAATTTTAAGACACTTTTAAGTGCTCATCAAGCATTCTAATTTTTGATAAACGATATTACTGTCGGCGATACTACTAGAAGCAACATTTACTGGCTGCTTAGGCTGTGTAAGTAATACACTACCTATAATTATACAAGACAGACATTGCTATCTGTATTTTTCCATGAGGAGAAAACTGGGCTTAACTGAGATTAATCATCTTGCCAAAATGGTTAATGCAGCTATACTTGTGAGCTCAAGATTTAAACTAAGATGAGGTTTTTCAATCTCAAAATGACTAATACTTTTGATGGACTAGCCCTTTAATGTGGGGGTTTGCTTTGTGTATTGTGGGTGTTTAGGATCCCTCTTCTCTAGCAGGTAAACAGGTCAGTGTCATTCCACCCCACCTGCAATAAAAAAATGTCTCCAGATATTTCTAAATGTCTCCAAGGGAGCAAAATCACTTTGATAAAGTTCAATAGGCTAAGCCCTGTAACTGGTTAAACCATAAATACCATGTTCTTGGAGAAACCTGGGCCAACAATATAGTTCCATAGTTTAAGCTGCTCACAAAATATGATATTTCCAATCATTTAAAATATGACTGATGGTATTATATGGTCAAATAAAAATGTTTTAAGGATGCCTTAACTCAATAAATCATGTCCTATATTATGTTCTTTGCTTATATATGAAGACTATAAAATTATGAATCTGTAACATGAAACTTTTTATGTGCATGAGTGTGCTTTTTAACTCTAATTTTGGAGAGATGGAAAGATATACTTTATTTTTTTTGGCAGAACTGGGGATTGAATTCAGACCCCTGCGCTTGCCAGGGAAGTGCTTATTCTACTGAGCCATCTTCCCAGCCCCTAAGATTTAAATCTTACAATTTGGAAGTATCTTAATACCCAGTTTAGTAGTATCTCCCTCCTCTATTCATTATTTCTTTGTCACATTGTGTTCATATTGAAACTGTGCCTTATTACCTTATAAATCATATTTGGATTTTCTTTTAGACTGAAAACAGTATTATGAAAAATCACCATTTTAATTTAGACTTTATTTTGAATAATTTTATCTCAGTTTCAAAATACATACAAATCTCAAAGGACAAAATTTGCTACAATTTTGAACACTGAAAATATAAAAAGTCCAAAACATGGAAGCATTTTATGCAATGACAGAATTAGAAGACTAAAAATTAAATTTTTTGAGCTGACCAGGGAGAGAAGGGTAGTAAGGATATCAATGTACAAAGGCTTCAGTTTATTTTAAAATACAATTGCTGAAAAGCTGTTCTTTTCATATTTATGTCTATGCTTACTTCTCTAAATACTTTACAGTAAATGCAAACCAAGAAATCACTGAACTTCATATATAATTCATAATATACTGGTTTTGAAATACTAGTCTTGATAGCCATCCTCTATGGAACAAGTGACAATATCAACAGGTAGTAAGACTGATGTGTTTAAATTTCAGCCTTTTTTTTCCCCTTTTACCCTTTAACCCTTAGTGAATGGATTAATAAATTCTGATGGCCAACAGGCAGATAGATTTCAGGAAAAAGTGAATCTAGAGTATACCTTTTTGGGAATGATTTACTGATATCATTAGCAGTTTTTTAAAAAGGCTTCCTCTCTTTAGCTACTAGATTACATTTTTAGAAACTGTTCTGATGTAAACTTTTTTTTTTTTGGCAGAACTGGGGATTGTACTCAGGCCCTTGTGCTTGCCAGGGAAGCACTTATTCTACTGAGCCCATCTCCCTGCCCCTCCTGATGTAAATAATTAAAAAATGTTTTCTTACAAAATCCTAACAATGAAAAAGAACATGTGAATGAACTTATTATATCAAAAAACCAGAAGACAAAGCATGTGTATATATGTGTACACACATCATGCCAATTTAGTAAAATATAGAAATCATAAGATATGCCAAAAAAAAATAGATGTAAAAAAAAATCAGGCTGACCTCTAATATGACTGTAAGCATCAGTTTGTCAAACTGTCAGAGCAGTATCACCCTAAATGACACACATATATTCAAATAATTGATGCTGTTCTAATGAGCATAATAGGAGGCCTAGGAAAAAATTCAAATATCAAGTTCTGGGCAGATACTGAAGATCTACTAATAAAAGAAAAAGACTATCCTAAGCTATTAATATTAACAGCAAGTTAATGTTAATATTAAGATTCAGCAAGTCCAAATCTGCTGGCCAAATGTAGCCTGAACTCCAGCCAAAGAAGCTAGTTAATATGAAAACTTCAATTTGAATGCATGGTCAAATGCTGTATATTTAAGTGGATGGTTCTTAAATTTGAACATAAAAATTGAATGACTTATCCATCATGGAATTAAACACTAATTTATTATAGTTATATGTAAAAAACACATCTTTTTCAAAAATTATTTTTCATAAATGAAAATTTAGGATTCTATCATACTCATTTTGTTCTAAAAAGGGCAATGCCAAACAAAAATTTTTATTAAAAATTAAATTATGAAGGCTGACAGTATAGCTGATTAACTTTCTCTGGCATGCGTAAGGCCAATTTTTGCATTCTCAGTGTATACATGCACACACACACACACACACACACACACACACACTCATAATGTTTAAATCTTCAAAAAGCCAAGGGCCTGCCAGATAGCTCAGTGGTTTAAAGCACCTGCTTAGGCAGATGCAGAGACCAGGGTTTGGTCCCCAGATCCACATGCTGTACGGGCCCTGGTCCTGCCCCCTGGGAATGGTGAGACAGCGATTGAGACTGGGCATGGAGGTGCATCCTATAATCCCAGGGCTTGGGAGACTGAAAACAGGAGGATCAGTATGAATCCGATCTACACAATGAGATCCTGTAGACCCTGTACTAAATATATAACAAAGAGCCAATAAACAGATACAGATATCAAACACTTCATAGTAGAAGTTAATACTTTCAAAAAGAAATATGTAGGGATGAGGATTGTAGCTGTGGTAAGGTGCTTGCCTAGTACATCTAAGGTCCTGGATTCAATCCTCAACTGATAAAAGGAAAAAAAAAAATCCAGAATACATCAAAAGAGAAGGAAGGACGGGAGGAAGAAAGGGAGGATAAAAGGAAGAGAAGGCCAAGATGAAAGAAGAAAGGGAGAGTATTCTACAAAGAAAGGATAAACCTATATTAAAAATGTATATTCTGTAAAGAGGCAATTGAGTTGAATGACTATTTTTTTAAAGTTTTATTAATATCATAAATAAAGGATAGGAAAGAGGAAAACATCCATAAAGACAAAACTTAGGAGAAAAGAAGACACTAGTGTTACATCCATAGAGCTGTTACATTCAAAAATGTATACAGACTAATCTGTTACTTCTCAGAACATACCAGGGACCACTGAGAGGCATAAAGAAAAATAAATTATCTGACTTGGAAATAAAATAGGCTCGTTTATGACTTTCTCATCTCAATAAGAATGCTGGCAGACGGCCAGAAAACTATTTGTTTGATGTAGAAATGTGTAACACAGAAATTTTTATTGTGCTTACTAACATTCCCTATACTGGGCAAAGTATCTTATACATTTTTATTATGATGAGTCAGTAATTGTGTTCTCAAAGAATATTTAATATCTCAAGAAAGTGATCATTTCATAATACTAATTTTAAAATGTAAAATATAACTATTCATAGCATAACAAAAATAAGAGAATATGTAAAATACTGAGAGCTATCATCTGGATGATACGATATTAATTTCAAATTTCTACCTTATTTTCTTTCTTTCCTCAGATTTCTATAATAAACACGATTTATTTTCAATCCATAAACAGTTTATGATGTAGAGAGCTTCTGTGTTCAGTCACCCCAAAATACAATGATATAACTCTTTACAACATATGTGGCCCACATAAACATACACACACATATGTACTATGTGGTATACATAATTTTGTACTTCAGCATCAGAACTTGAAAAAGCCGACAACTACATATCAAAATTGCCACCTGATTCAGACATGCAGGGCCATGTAATGAACCTAGACCAACTATTAAAAACAAAACTCTATAATGAAACTACTAAATGATTAAGAGAAAATTTAAAATGCTTGGCCATCTCCATTTAGAAAAGTGCCTTTACAACACCAATATTCCCTTCACTTTGAGAAATGTGACATTTCTCAGTTGTACATGTCCTATATACACAACTTTTCATTAAGAAGCAGTTTTCCTTTTATTCTTTAGTATACAGTAACCGGAAGAGCTAGTATGAACTTCACTGCTATGATATTTTTAGAGTATCTGTATTCCCACATTTTTAATTATATAAACAACTGAAACATAACATTCATGAAGCTGAGACAGCAAGGCACAATTTTAAGGATTCATTATGTAGGGTTTCCATGCAATTATCTAAAATAAAATCATGTACAAGCTTGATTAAAAAATGAATTCTTAACCAACTGTATCAGCTAAAACCAAAGTAGATTTCTAGTGTTATCAGAAATTCCATAATAGAATAAACAAAACAAGTGTGAATCCAAAGTAGAATCTCAGTAATTCCTTCCTTTTCTCATATGTATTGTACCCTTCAGATTTTATTCTCTTTTAGGTTCTTACACTAGAGAGACAAACAATGTTTGCACACGTGGGTCTGATTTATTTCACTCACAAATGTAGTCTCTATTTGTATCCATTTACTGATAAAAGCCTCAAATTTATCCTTCTTATAACTGAATAATACTCCATTGTATAAAAATACCACATCTTCTTTATCTACTCCTCAGATGATGGGCATTTGGGTTGCTTCCAAGTTTTAGCTGTGACAAATTGTGCTGCTATAAACATGGGTGCAAATAAATTGCAGTGGTAGAAGATGAAGAGGACAGGAAAGGGAATGGGGGAGAGAGATATCTATATATGTATGCAGGATGACTTGGATAATTGTACTGTGGCTTTCTGTTGGTATATGGAAAGGAGCAGTTAATTGTGTGTGTGTGTGTGTGTGTGTGTGTGTATCTTTTTTTCCCTCTTTCTAATTTCTTATTACTTTTTTTTTTCTTTTTCCACTTTTGCATGCACATATATCTGGTAATCTAAACAACTAAGATGAAGACAACATTATGCAATACAGCAAATACTATCAAATTCTTATGTTGTTTAGTGAAATTTTGCACCATTTCTAATTTTTTATTACTATTCTGTATTTTGTTTAAAAAGTTAAAAAAATAAGGGCCAGGGAGATAGCTCAGTAGAATAAGCACTCCCTGGCAAGCGCAAGGGCCTGAGTTCAATCCCTGGTTCCGCCAAGGAAAAAAAAAAAAAGACAAAAAATTAAAATAAGTAAGTAAAATTTTATTTTTTTTAAAAGTAGCATCTTAGGCCAGGGAGATGGCTCAGTGGAATAAGCGCTTCCCTAGCAAGCACAAGGGCATGAGTTCAATCCCAGGTTCCAAAAAAAAAAAGTACCATCTGATATTCTATTTCAGCAAATCATATAGAAGTCATCCAATTAGATAAAACTGTGCCATGGAGAAGAAAAATTTTTTACTCAGTTAGTGGTAGTTGTTTTCTCTTGTATGAAAACTGATTGACTTGCTAACCTTTATGTTAGGCTACTTTAGAAAAGAAAATAATCAAAATATTTTAAATCCAGGCAAGAAAACAGGGCTTACCACTCTCCAAGTCCTACTGATTTACAATGGTTAAAGAAAAATAAATAAAACAAAACAAAGCTCCATTAAGAACTGTAAACTCTGAAGGTGTTTCTACACTATGTATAAAGTAAGTTGTGATTATTTATCTTTGCCCAGCAAAGAGTAGGGCTAGGGTTCCAGAGAAGTTGGGTTGGTACAATGCAAGGGTGTCATGTATTCACTGCATCCAGTCTGACACCTTTTTAAAAAATTGAACCATGCTTTGGCTTAAATAGACATTGCACTGACGAGCATTTTTTTAATCCCAAAATTTGCTTCATGTAGTCTCCTGACCCAGTGATATGTCCATATGACCATAATTCACTTTACGGCCTTTGATGATAAGGAATGCTTGATTCATCAGCTTATTTAGGCCTTATAAATAATAATAATTACCTTTTCCTACCCCTTGTACTTGGGGTTGTATTTCCAAACTAATTTAATATATTCTACATCCTTCAATGATAATTATCAATGAATCTAATGTGAAATGTATTTTAAAACAATAAAATCACAAAGGAGAAGCAATAATAACAAAGAGGAAGTGGTCAGAATTTGAATTTCAGTATTTGAATCTGAAAGTTGACAGTATTTTTATTCTTTTACAGAGACCAAATACCCTTTTAAAAATATGGGTACCACAAACTTCATGTAATGTTAGTATCTGTAGAATTCAATTCTATAAAGTCAGGCCTACTTTTTGCTCCTCGTGTATAAAAGACTAAACTGAAGCCTGAAGCACTGGATTCTCTAACTTCTTTTTTTAAAGAGCAGAATATATTTATCAGGGGAAAGAAAGCTTCTGTCCAAGAAAGGGACAGAAGGGGGACCCAAGTAGGTTGCCCTGTATTCTCTTAACTTTTGACTTTTTCAATAAGCAGCTGTAAAACTTCTGATAAGTCATTTCACTGCTAAGAGCCCAATTCCCTTACCCATAAAATGAAGAAGTGGACAAGAATGGAGACTGCCACTTTAGTTCCCTTATTGCTCCTGAGTTCTGTGATTCACCTACTCACACTTCCAATTCTCATTACCCTTATTCCCTTGCTTGCGATTTTCTATCATTACTGGCTTCAATCACAAGTCTATGTCTGGTCTATCCTTCTGAGTTTGGCAATTTTTAAAGCTTTCTACATTGAGTAATTTTTTTTTTTACTTAGTAACTGCTTTTATTGCTGTCAATTAAGTATAAATTAGTCTAACAACTATAAACATAGTCTCTAGTCATCTTCCTAGCATCATTGCTACCTTGAGGACTCTTATTTGCATACCTAATTGAACAGAAAAACTGAGGAATTCCAAAGAAGAAAAAAAAAGTGATTTAAGACACCTTTATGACTTATTTGGATAGGCAAGAAATAAACCAAAGAATTTACAATAGTTTTCCTTTGGTGGTAATAATATAGGTGACTTCTTGGCTGCTTCAATACTGTCTATTTTCAAATATGTATATAAATGTAAATATATATATATATATATATATATATATAT
>NDGN011195619.1:0-10719 GCA_002564285.1 Tympanoctomys barrerae | reverse complement strand
TTGTTCCATGGAGAGAAGCTCTGTTTCATTTTTACTTTCCGAGCCAAACTCAAATCCTTTCCTCATCATACCAACAGATAGTTGGCCCAGTGGCACAACACTAAATACGAGGCATATAGACTTTCTGATTACTAATGTCAACTGCAGGGATTTAATGTCTACTCTGTCAACAACATCACATTAGCATTCCCCTCTCAATGTAGAATAACAATTTTTTTCACTGCTATCATAGGAGACCCTGAGCACTGTGAGGGAAACACCATATTTAATTAGTCACATTTTGGAATCTTTTTTTTTTTTTTTCACATTTTGGAATCTTAGAACTGTGTCTGGTGATACCAAGTGGTAACTTGTGGAATAATCTATTCGTGGTTCTAAAGGGCACATCCCTCTAGAGACTTTCCAAAAAAGGAGAACAAATCCACTGAGAGTTTACAAAGATGCATGAAGAACACTAGTCTCCCCGGGATTCTCACAACATATAGAAAGAACGACATGGAACCTACATAACCCAAAATATCTAATGGAAGACTCTTTACACTGAGCTGAATGAAATTTAAGGGTACTTTGATCCTAATTATCCTCATACTATCAAATACATGTAAAATATCCATCTTACTTACCACATACTCACCTCCACAGTTTCTGCATGATAAAGGGCCACCATTGGCACTGGCCCAATCCAGACTTTCAGCAGTGGCATGTGTCGGAACTCTTCTGTATAAGTAATTAATTGCTGAAAGAACTCTAGGAGAAAACATTTCATTTTAAATTCAATCAAGAAAGGAATCTTGCTAATACTGCTGACAAACATTCATGGTCTCATTTTGATAAATATACAGTATTAATTATGTAGTTATTCAAGGAGTCATTAAAGGAGGCTGAGGGGCACAGGTCAACTCTGTACTATTTTTGCAACTTATATATAGATCTAAACTTATTTCAAGGGCAGGCCAAATAGCTCAGTGGATTAAAGTACCTGCAAGCAGGTGCAGAGGCCAGGGGTTCAATCCCCAGGCCTGCCATGCTGGCCCCAGCCCCAGGACACGCTGAGAGGGCAATTGAGACTGGGCATGGTGGCATGTGTCTGTAATTCCAGCTCTTGGGAGGTTGTAAACAGGTGGATCACTACGAGACTACGAGTCCAGTAGTGAGACCCTGAACACCCTGTAGACCCTTCCCTAAAATACAAAAAATAAATAAAATTATTCCACGATAGTATTTTCCATCATAAATATAACATGATATTAGTTATTACAGGACAAGTACTAGGTTTCGCTGTGCCCATGGTGTACTTCTAAAACACCATTGTCCAGTGCTGCAGAGCTCCTACATGGCAGAGCTAGGCTTTGCGCCTGGCCTCCAGAAGGCACCTTAACCATTACACACATGGCTTTGCAATGTCCCAATGGTTGTCAGAACTGCTGTGAATAGAGCTGGATCGGATCACCAGCGTCAAAACATGTGACTTCCTGCTATCATACTGCCTGCCTCATCCTGTTTAATGGAGAGAAGGAGGAAGTCTGAATCTGTGATTTGAGCTGTGAGGCCTTTGGACACAGCTAGGCTCACCAGGGACTGGAGAAGCACCAGGTCAGGATGTAAAAGACATCAGAAGCAATAAGCGATGTTATAGGTGAGAAAACTGAGCAAGAATCCAGGCTTCTGACCCAGAATGGAAGCCAGAGTCTTTTGTGTAAAAGCAGTGTAACTCAGAACATGGACTGGGTCTTGGGGTAGCCTCATTCCCAACTTTGCAGAGCTCAATGATGGACACACAGCAGAGCATCAGTAAATGTCTGACTGGTGGGTAAAGGACTTATTTTAGCCAATTTCCAGACAGTAATGTAGAAAATTTCCTTAGATTAAGTTTAGGCCTTAAAAATCTAACTCTGTAATACAGCTCCTTTTACAAATAAAACGATAAGGGAAAACCACAACCTCCCTTAACTTAGCTAGGTACAAAATTGGAAACTAAGCAAAAGTCCCATAACAGAAGAACCCAGTACTTGTTAACATAATAAAATGCCACTTTGTAAATACCAAAATATTGTTTTTTGCAATGACTTTGTGGAATGACTTTCTGAGTCATTCCACAAAGAGCTACTTTAAATAGTCCAGTCAGCTCATAGTTTGTTTTAAAACTGGTCTCTTTATTAGAGATTTTATTTCTTGGAATCCCTTCTCAATATATGACAATATTCCTTCAATGCATCACTTTCTAGGAATAAAGTTGGGAAGGAGAATCTAGAATTAGGTCATAATCCGAAAAGACACTACTATGAACTAGATAGTCCTAGATAGTGAAATCCTAAAAGATCAAAATACTCAGGGTCTAAAACCCTAGGCTAAAGTACTGTAAGATTAAAATCCTGAAAAGTTTTGAAAAAAAATTAAAAAATTATTTATTAAGTATATTTTTAAAAGACTTGAGAAACAAAAACATGACTGAACACTTCATAAGCTATTTTGCACAAAAATAAAAATGATATATGTTTCACAATATTTAAAAAGGTGTATTAACAACAGCCACACAGGTATAGTTGACAGCCACGAGCCGATAAATGATACTCATAAAAGAGGATCAAAGAGCAAAATGTATAATCACCTATCAGTAGGGTTGGCAACTGTGTGCACACAACTTTATAGCTGCTGGCACATGGAATACCATCACAGACACCCTAAGTTTTGTGAAAAGGCAGGTCAAAAACCACAGAGATGAATCATCTCAACATAGCCAGCTGGGCAAAGACTGGGAGCTCACAAATTTTATGTTTCATAGATGTGAATAGATATTAAGAAAATGATACATCTTCATTTAAGATGGTATTTCAGTGTTCTTCTATATTTGTACAGTGCTTACCACAAAAGCAACACTGTGCTAGTGAGTTTTTGCCATGTCAAAATGTACCAAAAATACAAACAATGCATTAGAACTCTGTGGGTTGTACAATTTTCCTTGGAAATGATAAAGATGAAATTCCACAGAATAGTAAGCGGGATGGCAGAGACCAGCACCAGCTTTAGTCCTGAAGGCTGGTGAGCAAGGAGTTTGCTGCTCAAAGCATCAAAAAGAATAAAAAAAATAAAAATAAAAAAATAAAAAAAAATTCTGTCCCAGATATCAGAAATCTATTTGCCTTCCGCATTTGTTACCTCTGAGCCACCATAGATTGGAAGGTCTGTGCCCACATTAAGGATGGATCTTTTCTACTTAAATCCACTGAAGTTCACAGAATAATCTCCACTGGAAGCAGACTCCCAGAAAATAATTTCTAGGTATTCCTTCTGGCTAACACAATGCAACTATTCTCTATATAATCAGAAACATTCGTCTCTTCCCCAGAATTAGGCTTTCCACCCTCCTTTTTTTGCAGTGAGGTTTTTGTTTGTTTGTTTTGTCTATTTTGATTTTTTGGCTTTCAGGATTTCAGCATTTGGGATTTGAAATATTCGATATTTGGGGAATTTTACACTAGGAGTTTTGATCTTTCAGAATGTCAATATTTGGGATTATGGAATTTGAGACTGTATCTTTTGAGATTATGATTGACATAGGGAGAATCTACGTCTCTATGCAATTATTATTAACATCAGGAAGTCTTCCAGTTGAAGGGAGGTTAGCTGTCCTTTTGTGTTAACCAAGGTGACTTAGCAATGTGATTTTCGTATATATAAATATGCTTTCAGGTTACTTGTACCGTTCAGTCATTGATATTTGGTTGAAAACTTTTACTAGGATTTCTTCTTTCAGTTAATAGTTCAGTCAGCCTTTCTCATTAGGCTTCATCTTTGATGAAGCTGAAAGGACAGTGCTGTTTTTATTTGAGGAAGCAGTGAAAATAAAATATTCCTTCAAGCTTTGGAGGTAATGCTCAGCCTGTCAAACACTGTTCATAAGAAACTGGGTTTTGGCCAGAGTCCAATGAAAACAATGCTCTTTTGGATAAATGTTTTTGGCTCTGGGCATCCCAATCTATACACCCATGGAAGTGAGGTGTGGCAGTGTAGCTTGCTGTCCTTATGGAAGACTACAGACCCCAGTTACTTTGGAGAGCCTTCTGACTTAAAATGATTTTTTTCTCACGAATAAAACATGAGTCCATCTCTTTTCTAAAAAATATTATTTTAGTTTTAAAAATTCACTCTTTACTGAACAAGGCTTATGAAAACTTGCCATAAAAATTTGCTTAAAGGCCCTTTCAACACAGCTGTTTATCGACTACTATTATGAAACCTCCTTAAAAAGATCAAAATATGAGAGTCTCGAAGAAAGGAAAGTATGTTGTGGTTAAGCCACACGGTGAAACCTCAGGAAAACTCCTTTTACTTTACAGAGTGGGACAGGAGCCTGGCGCTAACTTTGGGGGGCGTTTGTCACATTCTGGGTGAGTCTCTCTTGCAAGCCAAGCCTGAAGAAGTTTTGAGATTTGCACAGCTCCAGCAGGAAAAGGAAAAAAGCTGGAGGAGAGGACTTTGTAAACGCGACATCGTGCTATACACAAAGAGACTTTAGGTGCTTCGTGGTGGGGGGCGAGCCACTCCTACAGGTGTCCAGAGGAAACCTCGATGGATTTGGGAATCCACTCTAGAGGATGACGAGTCCTCCCAGCAGCCAGCGCCTCCAGTCCTGGAGTTCCGGCAGGTGGAAACTGAGGGGTTCGGAGTTTGAGAGCCTGGAGCCCACTGCGAGCCCTAGAGCGGCTCCGGGAGGGAGTCCTGCTGGAGCTCTGCTGTCGGAGTCCACCGGGCCCCAGCCCCTTACCTGTGGAGTTCGGCTTCATGTGCAGCGCGTGTCCCACCAAGGGGTAGGCGCGGGCCACCGAGGGGATGGGCTTCATCTGCTGCCACTTCCGCGCGTAGCTGGCCAACATCTGCAGGATGCTGAGCAGCAGCGTGGCGCCGGCCAGGGAAACTGCGCTCGCCGCGCCCCAAAGGAACAGCTTTTGAGCGACTATCCCCAACCAGAGCTCCATCCTGCCGCCGGCAGCCCCCTCGCCCCGGTGGCGCAGTGAGGGAGCGCGGGGGCGCAGCGAGGTCAGCCCGGGGCGGCGGGTGGGGGCGGGGCGGGGCGGGGCGGGGCGGAGCTCTGGGCGGGAGGCGGGCGCTGCCGCTTCCTGCGGCCTCCTGAGGACGCAGGCCCGCCGAGCGGAGCATTGCAGTGGTGCAAGCGCGGAGCTACAGCCCCAGCGGTATCAGCTCTGTGGGTTGCTTTGACTGCACAGGAAGGCACTTGGGGAGGACTAGGGAGAAGCCAAGTTGTCTGTTGGGCGGCGTAGAAATGGAGATCAGAACTTTCCTCCTACCACTCGGGGGCCCTGCAGCCGGCCAGCCAGGATGGACTGAGTTTGGAACTATGAGATCACACAGCTGAGCGTGGAAGATTTTGGTTATTGTGAACAGTTTGTTTTTAAAGCGAAATAAAGAGCTTTGTGTATTGAAACTCAGCTTTGGCAGTTCTAAACTCCGTCTTCCCTGAGCAACCTACATGCGCTTCTCTCCTCCTCCCTGGCTTCTGAAAGGGGCTGACACATAGCAACGACCTTATTTGGAGTTAGAGGAGCCTTAGGGACTCGACCTTTGGCGAACCGCCCGGCAGACTGTGTCAACTGACAGAGACTCCGGAGAGTGCATGACCCGAGACACAGATATTTCAAAAACAGCCTCCTGACCAAGGGAAGCCTAGCTCTCTAAGAGAAGACGGGAGGGTAGGGCTTGGGGTAGGGGTGGATAGGCGATACAGGAAAAAAGAGAATTTGATCGGAAGCAGCAGCTATGGAGTGTATTGGAAATGAGTTAGAGCCGGTGTGAGAGAGCAACGCTGTGGCTCGGCGCAGGACGATGCTCCCCATGACTGGCGAGCGGAGCAGAAGTGCTCAGTCCAGACTGGTCCCCTTTCCTGCCCCTGATAATTCTTGTCCAGGGCTTGGCCTGAGTGTCCCTCCCTTAAGAGCTGGTTCCTAAGCCCGAAGGGACAAGGGAGAAGAGATGCAAGAATGTTTCGGAATTTATTTTACTTAATTGTGCTGATTTTCTTGAAGATACTGTATAGATTGCCTGTAGGGCCTCTCGCAAAACATATCAAAGGCTTTTCTCCTCTGACACTTTTTCCTCCATATATGCTCACACAGGACGAGATTAATGAAATATTCCATAAAAAACAAGTTAGGAATGGGCCAGGGAGATGGTTCAGTGGGATAAGCGCTTTCCTGGCAAGCGCAAGGGGCTGAGTTCAATCCCTGGTTGGGAATGGGGGGACAAGTTAAGAAAACACAACAGAACAGCGGTAGAGAATGCAAGATGATGCAGTCTCTGGGAGAAAACATTACTTTCTTTACAGCTAGGATGACTACTTGAAAGAAAAATGCTATCCAACTCTATGGAGTGGGGATGGAGAGGGGGTTCACACCTTATTTCACTCATCTCTGCACCATCAACCACTTTAAAAATAAATATATTGGGCTGGGGTGCAACTCAATGACAGGGTGCTTGTTTAGCATGCGCAGGGCCTTGATTTTCATTTTTAGCCTTGAAATATGAAAGTATTTAATTGATTTAAGTATATATAGATTAATACTTTGTGTCAACCTGAGAGGTTCAGAAGGTTAACTAAGGGACTCAGTAGAAGCCAAGGGTCCTCACTTAGTAAACATCCTGAGCCTGAACAAGAGGCAGACCGGAAATGGTGTGAGTGTAAAAGACCCACTGGGGTGGAGAGCCAGCATCCTATATAAGGGAAGAAACGAGTTTTGGTCCGCTCCCCCCTTTGCTCTTCTAGCTTTTGCTGTCTGCTGCCAACTTGAACCGCTGCCCCTATGCTATGCCACCCTGTCTTGGAGACAGCTGATTACAGACTGAAACCTTCACAAACCACGAACTAAGTAATTTTGAGTGTCCAGGACTTTGTCTCAGCAATGAAAATTAACCAAGATAAAGTATGTCTTGTGGGCTTTACACTTCCTCCTCCTGAAAGGCTGGAGAATAAGCTGGAAGATCAATCACAGCTATAAAAAGTGCAAGACACACCTGTACCTGACTGTGCTAGTATCTATGGACAGAACAAGATTTATGACTTATAATCTCTCCCCTCCTTATTGGAGAACAGATTGTGCTCCAGGCACCAGCAGTCAAGGCCCTGGGGTAAGCAATGCTCCCAGCAGAGAAAAGGGTGTGAGGATTCTGAGGCTGCTCTGTCTCCTCTTGAAGCACAAGGTCACTGACAAGGAGCCATGGCAGATACCAAGCATAGGGAACAAACTTCAAAGATAGGACTGCCAGGCCTTAGACACTTCATCTCTAAGAGATTTTGGAGCCAGTTTGTAAGTGAGGAAGAATGGATAGTATAAATTTGGGGGGCGGGCAATGCACATCAAAGCCTTATGCCTTGGCTCCCTCAGTCATTTCTCTACACTTTCCTTGTTAGCAAACAAGCACTCCACTCATACTGCTTGGGGTACTAAAGTTTCGGATGAAACCCCAGCCAGATGGCTGGGAGAGTACGAATGTGTGGAAACTCTTTTTCACAGGACAGCCTTGGGCACAGTGTTGTACCTCTGAATATCTACCGTGAATGTTACTGACTTCTTTTAGGTCAAACATATTATATATATTTCCATTGGTTCCCTTCATTAGGTTATCCATGAAACATTTGGTTAGTATTCTAGTAATTAATCTAAGGATTTCTCTGTATATTCTTTCTTATAAATTCTACCTTAAAATGCTACTAAGTAGCCAGAAGTAGCAGCACATTTCTGTAGTCCCAGAACTGGGAAAGCTGAAGTAGGAGGATTGCTGTGAGTTTGAGGCTGGCCTGGGCTACATAAGTGAGTTTAGCACCAGCCTGAATTGCAAAGTAAAACCTTATCTCAAAAAAAAAAAAAATCAAACAAAACAAAAAAAAAACTACTACTAGATAATGTTAAGAAATTCATAACACTTTAACAACTGTTAAGCCCTTCCTGTCTTTCTGTATTATAGTATTTTATTCACAAGTATATGTTAAACTCTATATTTCATTTTATTATCTTATGCAAAAAGCATTATTTTATGTATTCATACAGACTTGCCCATTCTGAAGTTTATCATTTCCTTGTGCATGATTGGGCTTCCTTCTGAGATATTTCTTCCATGTGAAGAAGATATATATATATGGCAGCTTAGCTGGCCCTGAAGGAGAGGCTAGTGCAGCATGTGGTGCCTGGGATGGATTGGTGGTCCCCTGCGTCTGCCTAAGCTTTCCTAAGTAGCTGATTTAGATCGTTGAGCTATCTTGCCAGCCCCAAGTTTTAGTATTTTTTTAATGGAGATTTGCTGCTGATTAAATTCTGCTTTGGTTTATTTAATAACATTGTTACTCTGCCTTCATTCTGTTGTGTACATGCACTGTGTATAAAATTCTGAGTGGGCAATAACTTCAGCAGAAAGTTGATTCCCCATTGCTTTTCAGTTTCTGTCTCCACTGGGGCGGGGAATCAGATGCTGGTCGTATAATTGTCCTTTGAAGGTAAAGTGGCTTTTCTCTATGACTGCTATTTTCATATGCTTTTTCTCTTGGGGTTTTCAGCAGTTTTATTGTGATGTGCCCAAATACAGTTTTCTTTATATTATCTTATTTTTTTCTACCACTTCTTGGACTGGTGTCCACTATCAATTTTGGAAAATTAGTTGATAACTTCTCTTTGAATGGTGTGTTTTCCCCATTCTCTTTCATTTTAAATGATTACAATTATAGGTAATTGTAATCACATGGTTTCACAATCTTTTTATGAAATTTTTTCCTGTTTCAAACCAATTATTGTCCCCTCATTTTTATAACTCTTATCTGTTGTCTAATCTGTTGTTAAACATAGCTATTAAATTTACACATTAATTAATTGTGTTATTCAGTTTTAGACATTCAAATTGATTGCTTCTTAGACCTTGTTTTCTATTGGAATTGTCTTTTCATCACTTTCTTTAATTTGGAAGTATTTCAGTCATGTATATCTCTTCTAAGCTGTATTACCTTGTTGGCTTCATCAATTTGGTCCTACTCTGAAGGCTGTTAATTTTGGGCTGAATACTAAACATTGTATATGAAAAGTTATAGAAGCCGGGTGATGTTATATTTTTTCTGATGATCAGATAAAATGTAAACATATAGCCAGGGATTGCACTGATTCTAGGCTCTGCTGCAGGTGCATTGAAAGCTTGTCTGAGTGTACCCTTCCTCCCACAGTGTTGTCTTGAAGGTTGTCAGCTCAAAGTCTGAGGAATTTCCTAATGTCCTTCCTTTATGCCGTCTCCTGAGCCTGCCACAGATTCTCTAATAGCATGGGTTTTTTTTTCTCTATATACTGTATGTTCTTTATCTGAAATACTTTGGAAAGACTAAAAACAACAGGAAGAAAGTATAAAGTTCACTTCAATATATATTTCTGTCTACCAATTTGCTTCTCCAGGATGCCTTTGTGCATCTGTATGTGCTTCCAAATAGCTGCCCCTTGTCCATTTCCAGCTTTTATAATCCTCAGGTGAAGGACTGGCTTCCTCAAAGTCTTGCCCATTACATTACTCTCTCCCGTTATTCTCTCTCGTACCTCCTACAAGCAGGCTTTCTTGTTTATTCCACTAACTACATCACTTTGTTGTCAAGATCACTTTCTTGGTCCTTTTTTAAAAAAAATCTTTTATTTCTTTGACACAGGATCACTGTATGGCTGGGACTCATACTGATCCTCCTGTCTCAGCCTCCCCAGCACTAGGATTATAGGCCAGCACCACCACACCTGGTTATGGTAGCCAGCAGGACACACTCAGGGTTCTGGGGCCAGCACAGTATGTGCTACTGGGTCATTGAACATGGGTCCATGCACTTGCCAAGCAGGCACTTAGACCACCAAGCTATCTCCCCAGCCTCTAAGTCCATTTTTTTGTTGCTATAACTGATTACTACATATTAGGTCAATTTATGAAGGATAGGTAAGCACTTATTTAGCTCACAGCTCTGGAGCCTGCAAAGTTCAAAGTTGAGTAGCTACCATTGTCAAAGGCCCTCTGAAGGTCAGATCTCTGCTGAGTCCTGAGGTGGGGGAGTATTATGTGATGAAACAGAAGGTGGGTACAAGCTCTAATCTCTCTTCCATGACTTATAAAGCCCTAGGTGCACCAGGAGGGCTCCACCATTACGACCTCATCTAATCTTAATTAACTCTTAAAGGCTCTGCCTCCAAATATGACTAATGTATGACTTTAAGAATTAAGTTTAAAATACAAGCAAATTTGGGGACACATTTACAAAACCATAGCAATCACCAATAATTTCTATGTGCCTAAATATTTGGGTTAATTTTCTGACTTGACTCTTTAAATTGACTTCTCAACAGCATTCATTATATGTGAGTCCCTGATGCTTTCTGGGAACACCCTCCTTGCTTTGACTTCAGCAATTCTGCATTATCTTGATTTTAAAATCTTCCTTTCCATTTGATCATTCTGAGTGCCTTCCCAGACCTGTGGATTTGTAAATGCCAAAGGCTCCACATCTTTGTATCCCTCCACTTTGCTTCTCTCCTGGTTGTCTTAACCATTTCACATTTAAATAAAATCCACAGCAGACAACATAGATGATAGTTGCCTAGTGGTGGCTTCACTTACGAATTTTTAACCTTATGATAGTACAACATCAATACACATTCAGCAGGAACTAGAATTGAATTTTAAATTTTGAGTTTTGGGGGC
>NDGN011195573.1:0-10313 GCA_002564285.1 Tympanoctomys barrerae | reverse complement strand
CTGGAGGCACCTGGGGAGCAGCCTGGAGGCACCTGGGAGCAGCCTGGAGGCACCTGGGAGCAGCAGCGGGGGCCTGGAAGGCCCAGCCCAAAGTAAATCGTGTTCTTGCCACTTTTCATCTAGGATGTAAGTGAATGGTGTTATTTCTGCAGTGCCTCAGAGTTGATCTACAAACTCCTCACATATTAGGCCCACAGAGACAAATAAAAAATAATAAATACATAAATTTGTGAGAAATGCAGCAGGACCCTCATGTCCTGTATGCTCAGAGACAGGCCCTGGGGTGAGGGTCACGCCACCAGGAAAGTTAGAGAGGCTGGGAGAGACAGGCGCACTCATCCTTACCCCTGAATCTGTGAAGGTGGAAGCTCACACCCAACAGGAGCACACAACTTCTCCAAGATCTCGGGGATCGAGGGCCAGAAGTCAAGCGCGCCTCCAGCCTGCGATGGAGCACAGCAGGGCCTCGACAACTCGCGGCCTTGTCCGAAAATCATCCCCAACTATTAACTCCACACAAAGTACCTCGCCCTGCAGTAAGGGTTACACAGCAGGCGGCAGAAGCTCCCGCGTTCCCATCTGGTGGCGGTCCCCAAACCTGTGTGCAAGAGGTATTAGCCAGTCACGGCCACGCCGAGAGGGAGCTGGGTGCGGTCAGAGAAAATCTCTAAAGGAAAGAAATACAAAGCATGGCCCCAAGCGCTGTGCAGCCCTGGGCGAGCTTCTTACCGCGGCGGCCCTTCCCTGTGGGCACAGGTGCCGGAGCCCGGCCGACCTGTGCTGCCCTGGAAGGGAGCCCCGGCGGCGGAAGCGCTGTTGTTGCGGCCCTCGGAGGACAAAGGCTGCGCTGCTGGAAACCGCTGGCCGCGGCCAGCATTTCATCTGGGCATGCAGGACTTCCTGGAGAAGGCTCTCAGAGGCATCCTTCTCAGCAGCGCTGCGAATGCACTACGGCCGGCTCCTGCTCCCTGCAGTGCTGGTCCTCAGGCGCGGAGGGCCGGGGCCTGGGGCGCAGCGCGCTTCGCAGGGCCCCGCGTGCGTGGACACGCGCCAGGATCCCAAGGCGGACACACGCGCTGCAGCAGGCATCGCGCCTCTGCGCCCCCCACTCGGCAGGCATAGCCACGTGCGCAGAAAGAAGTTAACGGACCCAGAAACAGCACTTTCCTTCTGGAACTGTTCATTTCCAATCACATTTCTTCGTAGCTCATTTGTAAGGCTTTTTAAAGCAGTCTTGAGACAAGCTGTCGCAAATGCCAAAGTTTTAAGTAAAAATTCTAGAGTCAAAACTTTAAGATGAGGAAAATGTATCTGGTAACTTTTTTTTCTGGAAACACGGAAAATATATGCATTATTGAGTATCAGTTTTAATGCATCTCAGTTCTTACAAAACGCCACTATTTTGTGTGTGTGTGTGTGTGTGTGTGTCATCTAAATGTTAAAATAAGACAAAGTGAGGGACTTACAGATTAGGTGGCCTTTAAGGCTTCCATACGAATATTAAAATTATGAAGCAAAGGAAACTATTTCCAGGTCTGCAGTCAATTCTGTAACAGGGTGTGGTAACAAAGCTGCTCTCCAAGTTGAAAAGAAGCATCTAAATACTAGGACGGTGTGGGAGAGATGGCTCAGGGGAGTAACCACCGGCCTGGCTAGCGCAAAGTCCTGAGTTCAATCCCCGGTAAAATACAAGTACTGGGAATTTCACAGAAGCTTTAAAATTGACCCAACTAAATAAAAAGGACTGAAAATCTTCCCATTTTCACAGATTTTTCTTTTGGGAAATAGCATATCGAAGAGCTTTATAATTCAAATTTTAAAGTTAAAAATAGTCCTAGGTTTAAAAACACGGATGCTGAACAGCAAGCAGTAGCTAAGGAATCCAAATTATGCACTCAAATAATACTCAGACTTCAAAAGAGACAAAATGACTAATAATCTTATTAATAATTTTTCTATTTTCAGCATCTTATATATCTTCAGTTTTAGTAATATTGCTTTTGTAATAAGTAAACCAGCACTGTTAGTGTCATAATTCAATCTGCGTTTTGGTACATCATCCAGTTGCCGAAGTATCAAGAATGCTGGGTATAACAGGAGCGCTTGGCTTCAGCACCCAGAACGAGAAATGAGATGCGTGCGCGCAGATATTTAGTCGGGTTTATAACTGCTTCATGTTTGTATACACACAAATATAAAGTGTCTTTCAACCTGATTAGGGTACATGGATCTTTTTCAACAGAAAACATTGGCTGTAATCTAGATGCTCATTAAAAAATGCAGTTTGGGGTTCAGTAGCATCTAATAATCTTAAATAGCTCAACTGAGGAAATTCAATTTTAACTTTAAAAAATTAAAGTAGTAATTCTGTGGTTCAAAACTAAGTGTTCTTTCCCAAATATTCTATAATCTACCTGTAGCTCAAGCAGCGAGATGAGTTGTTGTGGAATTATCTATCTAACTTGCACTTGAGCGTAATACCAGCAACCGAAGTGGAGAATCATTCCAAGGGGGATAAACGAAACCCATCATTCCGCACATTTCAGAAATACTCAGGATGTAAGCCTATTCGTATGTTCTTTAAGAAGACATCCAGAAGAAATTTCATTCTGACATTTTTAATAGCAAAGAGCAGCCAAAATCCTCCCAAAGAACTGGTCTGTTTTCATCCTGCGAGTTCCGAGTGGGCCTAACACCAGACCCAGGTGCTGTTACGCGGGCACAACTCGCAGCCAGCTTTGTGCCCCAGCTGTAGAAAGTGTATGAGTCACCAGGGGATGTTTTTAACTCCCATTCACTTTTTTTTCTTTCTTCCAAGGCCAGGAAAGGTCTGGGACACCTTCCTCAGACAGCAGAACCCTAATTCTTGACTCAATTTTGTGTTCTTTATTTTTCTTTTGCCTTTTTGTTTCTGGTTTTAAAAATATCCCTGCAGAGTGAAATTCGGGTAAGAGCCAATGGGTGAGGACAGAAGAACTCCCTGAGACAGGCGGCTGGCTCCTACCCTCTGCCCTTTGCCTCCGTCTCATCCCGTTCTGTGAACTGAACATCTCCTGTTTGTTTTTTGTGCTTTAGCAGTTATCTCTATAAATCTAGATAAGAGGCTTAACCTCCTTTCCTCCATCTATCAACGTAAGATAATATCTTTAGACACCTCAGTATGAGAAAGGGAGGGTTTAGCTCATTCAATCTACGCTTTTCCCTCCTCCAAGTGCTTTATATTTCTATTATTCTCTAGCTCGACAGGTCTCCCCTTCACCACTTTAAATAATGTTAACCTTTCGATCAGAGCTCCCAACTTCACAGCCATTTGTACAGCCGTGAGCAGGCACATCCTAAAAAGTGAAAACCCTGACAACACAAGCCGAGGAGTGACAAGGTCACAGTCTTCATGAGGAACACACAGCTAAAGTGGGGTCCTACGAAGCATGGGGATGGTGGTGACAGGGGTAGGCCCTGGGCGCCGGGTGTCAGCCTCATTTATAGCTAAACTTAACATCTGAGTTTAAGCTCTTTGGAGAATGGGCTGTAGACATCTACCCACACTAGGCACTTTCTTTGCAAAAGCTTTTGTGGTTACTTGAAGCCATAGGTGTCCTGCTTCTTTCCTAAAATTGTCACAGTATTTCTCAAATACTTTATTCTCATCGGCATGGTTTTCCTACTGTCGGTCACCTGATGAATCAACCTGGAGGCTACTCTGAGGACCGAAGTGGCGGGCTGCACTGAGCTGAGGGTGGGCGTGAGGGCCGCTCTCCACCAGGTATTCACAGTAGCTTACCGTGATGACCCCTGCTCTGAGGACTGCTCACACAGGGACACATCTGGCCCAGGTGTCACCTCGCAGAAGGGCACTGTGGCAGCTCTGGCAACGATGACCTCAATGGCTTCCTGTGCCACGCAGCCCCAGCCATGCCCTCAACAGAGAGGGGCAGATCCTGAATGCCAGTCTAGGGCTCTGATGAGACCAGAGCTACTTCACGCCACCAGAGAGCTCACACTGGAGCAGCTGGCTGCCTGCAGTAGTGATAGGGGGGCAATGGTAGTTTTGTTCCATTTTTCTAATTTTAAGAAATTAAATGAGCCAAGGTATTCAGTTTTCAGTCCTGCTGCTAGTGAGGCTGTTTTCAAGTGCTGGACTTTTTCTTTTTTAGTTTTAGTTCCTCAGACCCCTCTTCAGCATCCCATAGCCCACTAGGGGCTCATAAATTTTAGTTTCCATAAACTAAATACAGATTTTTGTGGAAAAACCTTCATGTGCAACACACACACACACACACACACACACACACACCCCGATTTCCAATACACTACAATACACCCTGGTTAGGGTGGAAACTGGGATTCTCTTTCTACAAGCAACCCCACGATGCAATCACCACAGTCTTTGAATCAACACTGAGGTACAATTCTGCGCACCATCACTCTGTTGCAGACCCTCCCCTCTAAGTAAAAGATGAACAGAAAATAAATAAGTGAATAATAAAGGTTGTGGACAGGAACTAAAATCGGCCTTTGCCACCAGGAAAGCACAATAACATCTGTGAGTTTCGCACAGGCCTGCCTCCTCCAGTCCCAAACTCCACAGGAAAAAGCTTTCTCCTGCAAGCCCTCCTCGGGCCCTGCAGCGGGAAACAGCACTGGGTTACCTGATCAGCCACTTGTAAGAGGCCACTGCACGCCAAAGGGACGGTCCCTGTCTTCCAAGCTCCCGGGGAAGGCCAGGCTAACGTGGCCTCTCTTCAAGCCCATCCCCCCAAGGCTGCAGTTGAGTGAAACCCACAGGAAATGGCCACTTATACCAGGCCAGAGACGCAAGCTGCTCAGGGACCACCGCCTGCCAAATGGAGCAGGAGGCCACGGCGGCTGTCTACACAGGGTGGAGGGGGCGGGCTGGGCAGGCCACGGAGGAAGGCCCGCGCCTCACAGCAGGAGCTCTGCTCCTTGTGGCCAAGTCCTTCACGGCCTTTTCCAGGGGAGACTGACACAGTAATGGATGGGGTCACTGGAGGGGTCCAGCCAGCCTTAGAACCTTCCCCTTATAGTTGGGGAGGCCAGACTGGACTTCTAGGAAGCAAAAAAAAAAAAAAAGGTGGTTAGTTTTTAAAATTATTTTGCTTTAAAACTTTTATAGACCAAGGCCTAATTCTATTACCATAAGGCTCACCCCTTTAATGTGCACCATGAAATGGTTTTAGTATGTTCGAGAGATTGAGTAACCACCACAGCGAAGTCTCTGAAGTTGCCCTCGCCTGCCCCCAGCACCACCGCCCTCTTCCCCAGCATGCCCCCTGCTCCCCCTTGCCCCCGCTCCTGGCAGCCTCTTTGCTGCTTCCTGTCCCTGGAGGTGTGGGATATTTCACTCACATGGAATCTTGCCTCGTCTGTCCGTGGGGCTTTTTGTGCTTGGCTACTTTCACCTCGCATCACATCTCAGAGTCATTCATCTTGCATCGTGTCTCAGTATTTCCTTTCCTCGTGAAGTACACCATCACGGGTATGACACGTTTCGTTTATCCATTCACAAATGGAAGCCATTAGGAAGAGCGCCACCGTGCGGACTCACGCACACATCTTTACATGGACCGGTTCTGAGTATATATGTAGGAGTGATGCTGCCCCTCACGTGATGCCTCTGTGAGCTTCCGGGAAGGATGTGTCATTACTCACGACAGCTGACAGCCCAGCCACTGGCACACTGAGAGTGAGTGCATGAATGCATAAAGCTAGCATCAGGCGAGTAAGAGCGTAAGATTTTGAGTGCAAAACACTTGCTTCTCTATTAAGAGCAACACAAATTGAATTTCCTACTCATCTTAAATAATCATAAATTCCTAATCTAGGATCTATGGAAAAACTATACAAAAAGTTTAATCTCAGATAATGTGTATAGAATTGCTTGAAATAGCCAAAGAAATCTTGAGCAAAAGAGTGTATTACATTACCTGCATTCAAAATATACTGAGAATCTGTTGTAATCAAAACAGCACAGTATTGGGAGAAAAATGTAGACTGTAATAACATAAGACACCCCTCCTCGGCCAGCACACTTGGCTTCTTAGTGGCCAAGGTAATAGCTCCTGTTACAGTGCCAGTTCCTTCCGTCTTTTCAAAACGGCTTGCCACTGCGGTGCCCAGCTGGCTGCTGCGGTGCACGTTTATAAGCCAGTCCCCAGCTGGGAAGCCATTCTGCCTCTACTTCCTGCTTGCTTATCTCATAGAAGCCCTAGACCCCCAGAGATTGGGGCCTGATATTCTGACAGTGACGCCATCAGCGCCCATTGATATAAGTAAATCTGCCTCCAAATCCTGGGTGTTGCTTTGGTGTCCCTGCGTGCCATTACATCTGGTGTGCTGGCCAGGAGCACTGACCATGCAGATCTCTGTGGCCACCAGTCCTCAGAGATGAAGCAGGGAACCTTCAGGTCCCAACAGAAGTCATGCCCTCAATATTCCTCAAGTTCGCTGAGATCTCTGAGGGTTCCTGGCTCCCTGCTTGAATGGCTCACATTGAACCCCAAAGAGAGGAGGACACAGTCTGTCTGTCCATCTGTCCGTCTGTCTGCCTTCCTGCCTACCTGCTGGCCTGACTGATTCTGGTAAGACCCCTGGGGAGGCACTCCAGTTAGTCTGTCAGTCTTGCTCAATTTGAGCAGAAGAGCCTGATCAACTTTTGTAAGTCAAGGCCCCCCTCAAGGGAAGGGGGTGGAATGTTTAAGCTCTGAGTATCTGCTGAGTGAATGCATTAGTGAGCGGCGTGGGCAGCGTACGCAATAGGCTGCTCCGTCTGTGCACCAAGCCTGGGAAGCACTGGTCATGGTGACTGATTGGGCCTTAAGCTGCAGTTCTGCGGTGATCAGCATGTGGCACAACAGAGGCCTCATACTCTCCTTAGCTACGTCGTGCCACGTCCTCATGAGGGGCACGGCCAGTTGGGCATCTGAGTGGTGTCTATCCGAGGGGCATTTAGCCTTTGTCTATTGTGTCATCATTCAAGGGGCAATATACCATAGTAAGGCAGAATGGCACCAAATTGAAAGCCAGTGCCTGACTGCAGGAAAGGGGCCTTTTATGGAGTTCAAAAATGAAACCAAAATGCTGCCTGCATCTCAAAGAAAAAGGAAAAAAAGGCCCATTTTTTCTGTGAATTCCACCTTGCTACCCTCCGTGGCTGCTGAAACAGTTGCTGCCAACACCTGCAGCTCCAGCCCCATCCCCTGCTCCCAACTCCCTGACTCCTAGCCAACTTAACTGGTTCCAGCTAGCCACTGACTTCACGTGGCCGCAGAGGTCCTCCCTCCAGGGCCTCCTGCCCACACGTCTATCCTGGCAATGTGGCCCCATCTAAGGCCCACCTGAGATGACTGTCAACAATTCCTTCTGAGTTCCACATTTTGACTGAGGACAAATTGAACTGTCAGCCCTGACAAATGAGTTACACTGTCAGGCTGGAATAGACAGGGCAGACCAAGCTCTATCACACTGAACCCCCAAGAGCCAACAGTCACTGCAAAAGTTCAGAACAAACCTGTGACGTTCCTGGTGGACATTGGAACAGAACTCTCCGCTTGTCCACAGTTCCCTTCGGCAGAAGGACCACCAAACTCTTTGTCTCACCCCTTCTGCCAGGTAGACTCACAGCCTGGGAAACCTCTCCTTTGTCACAAGCCAGTCAGCCTCTCGTGCATAAGCCTGGATATTGGCTTTGACTCTCCCCAAGAGGAGAGTGACACCTCCATCAGCCTGAGACAGACAAGTGCAACCTCAAAGTTCTAAGACTTCTCCTCCCAGTGAGACAGACTGAGGGTTCGCCTTGGGCCTGAGCGTCCAGCGTGCTGGCTTACGGTGGCCCCGCTGCTATCAGATGTCACAGGAAGCACAAACTGCATCCGGCCACACACCAGCCTGACAGACTGCTAGTTAGCACGGGCAAGATCAGTGGTTACGAAGGTTAAGAGCTCTCCACGAGGTGGGGGTGGCTCTAGCAACAGATCTGGCCAAGCCCTCAGCCCTTTCCTCCAAGGTTTCCCTGTCCCATCCAGCTCCATTACAGCCCCCGAGCAAGCAGTGTAGATTATCATGCTGCTGAAATACTCTTCTCCTGCCTGTACGGCCAGTTCAAGACCTCAAGCTGCCGGTGCTGCCAGGCTTGCCCTGTGACCATGTTGCCTCAGGCTCCTGCCTCCCCAGAGCCTGCAGGCACACATGCTGGGCCCTCTTCTGCCTGTGCTTGCCCCTGCCAGCCAGCCCCTCTTCACAAAGACCCCAGTTCTGGACTCAAAGGTTAACTGGCCTGGACTCAACCTCCCAGGGGGCTCAAGCACTTGTTTCCTCTTCGGAAAAACACTTCTGATTAATGACACTCGAGCTGCCTGCTGGAAAGACACAAAAGCTCTGCTACGACACTTGGCAGAAACTGGTTACAAGACAGAAACTGTACACACTTCTTGGATTTTCTGGCTTCTATATAATCTGAATCCTTCAGCTCACAAAAACCAAGATGCTTACTCAAATTATTAGGCCCTGGGAGTGCCCAGCAGCCACCTGTGCAAACACCTGGATCCGGTTGCTAAGAGCTGCCTCCCCTTTGTCTCTGAGCTCTAACAGTCACAGTCCTTCTCATCAAGAGCACTGACGCGCCCACCTTAGGCCAAGGCCAAGCTGTCCAGGTGCCACATGCTGTGCTGGACCTCACTCAGTACCAAAGACTCTTGCAAAAATACAAGTTCAAGCTGCTGTGCTGGCACACATGTGCCTGCTCGCAGCTCCGGCTTCAGGATCTGTGTCCCCAGCCCCAATTGCCCATTCCCTACCCATACTGGGAGGACAATAAAAGTCTGTAGAGTCCTCTAAAAAATCATCCCTAGATATGGCCTATCCTTGATCAAATCCTGCATTTGTAGCAGAGATAACTCAAAAACTTGATTAAAGTAAAAGTACATATAGCATAAAGGCCACAATGTTCTAGAAAAGGTTAAAAAAAAAAAACCCTTGTAACTCACACACATATAACCTATGTGCATATTGACTACCTTTGCAAGTTTCAGAAATTCAGCCTTGGACCCACTGAAAATTTTATCTGGACCAGACAGCTCATTCCAAAGAGATGACACATGCAGAGTTCTGATCACTCTGGATGCTGACCAGTCTGTGCACAGCTGAAGCCTGAGGACACCCTTCACTGGCTTTGCTTCCCTTGGTTTTTGTCTTTTCAGAACTTAACCCAGTCCTGGTTTCTCTGCCCCTGCTAGCTGTGTTTTTACATTAAACTCGATGGATGGTTGCCCCAGGAGAATAAAGCCATCAATCAAGCACTTGACCAGTTTGATGAATGTCCACAGCCCACTGGACCCTCTCTTAGATCAGACGAACTCCACTGCTACCTTGCTGAAGCAATGTTACAGGACAGATAGGCCTAACTTACGTCTCCTCCTAAAAGCAACTTAGGGACAAACTCTGTAACAAGATGATCTTGGGAAGCTTAGCTGGGGCCTGACTCAGGACCACTGACAGCCCTAACACTACGGCTTCTAGTTGTGCCTTGTCCCCAAAGGCTGCATGAAATATGACCAGCAAAGATATGCTGGGGAAGCCAAAAGAGCGGGGGAGGGGGGATGGTTCAGTAGAATAAGCACTTGCCTGGCAAGAGCAATGGTCTGAATTCAATCCCTGGTTCCGCAAAAGAGTGGAGGAATAGAGTGGAAGGTCGCCCTTCCTCAAGCCAGCATGCTTCAGCTTACTAGCTGCCCAGGCGATAGCTCCTGCTCTAGTGGCGATTGTTTCTGTGCCTCAGAAGCTCAGCAGCTGGGGTTCGATCCCCCGAGTGTTTGCTGGCCCCGCTCCTGGGCTGGCTGAGACCGTAACTGAGACTGGGTGTGGTGTCGCAAGCCTGTAATCCCAGCGCTTGGGAGGCTGAAAACAGGAGGATGGACTATGAATTTGATCTACATGGTGAGACCCTGAACACCCTGTAAACCCTGTCCTAAATTCATGGAAAGAGAGGAAGGAAGGCAGGCAGGCAGGCAGGCAGGCAGGCAAGAAATGGCTGGTTAGTGCAATACCATAGCTGGTTACTATGATGCACAGTGTCTAAACCAGTCCCCAGCTGGCAAGCCATTCCTTTGTTGTACTTCCTGCTTGCTTATTTCATACACGCCTGTTACGGTTTGTGTCTAGGTGTCCCCCCAAAGCCTCATGCAGTCTTGGGGCAGCAGCTTCTGGAGTTTGTGATTGATTACTGTGGGTGTGGATGCTGCACCTGCCCCAGGGCAGGTAATTTGCATTACAATGTAAGGTGGGAAGAGAAGCCAGCT
>NDGN011195519.1:0-11273 GCA_002564285.1 Tympanoctomys barrerae | reverse complement strand
ACTCAGAGTTTGAGTCAAAAATCTTAGAAGTTAGATCTGGAATATCATTCCATATTGAAAGATACTTTAAGCATAATAGGATTATGCCAAAAAGATAAAGAGCTACTCTGAAAGATTTTCATTGACTAAGGAAGGAAAAAAAATATGCACCAATATGAACAGGACTCTACTGGATTGGAAAAATTCAAATATATTTATACCTAACGTCTCTAATAATATTTGGAAAGTGCAGGTATCTTTGAAGATGTTAGAAAACAAAAATCATTATTTTTGGGTAAATATCAAGCATTTATTCTACCCTTCCTGTGTGGACTGTACTTCAAGGTTATAAAAATTGATAAAAGAATGTTTTCCTTTGAAATATTCATCTAGATAATAATGAAATAATGGCAAGATTAGAACATCATTGCTTTCCAGCATCGGATATAAAGCATATGCGATGAATATTCCTAGATAGGAACATCTCTAAACAGTAGAAGTACACCGTGAATATACTTAGTATACTATAAGTACATTGTATGTAAGCTGCTTTTAATTTTAATTATTATTTTATTGAAATAAACTTCATTATAGATACATGTCAGGGGTTATCTATCTATCTTTATTATGCATATAGCTTTCAAAGTTAAAAATTAAAACAAATGGACCAAACATAGAGTCAAATTCAAATGTTATCAAACTTCTAAATTTAACTGGAAATATAGAAACTACAGGAAAGAAAGAAACTGATAAAGAATTTCATGGGTAGAAGCAGTTCCATAGAGGTATAATAAAGGATAAGACTATGGAATAGCACAGAAAAGACTTGCCTCTGGCCCAGATTAAGTTCTTTGCCTGCTTTTGCTAGTAATGTTTTATTGGAACATGACCTTATCCATTTATTTATGTATTACTTTGGTTTTATGCTTGACGAATGAAGCTGAATAGAGAGATAATATGGCATTGAAAGCATAAAACCTTTACAATTTGCTCCTGAATGGAAAAATTTGCTAACTTCTGCTTAATCTGATAAATTATCTAATTTTATTAACAACAGCAATAATGAAAGTATACTTCAAGGAAAAAAATAGCTATGCACAGAATGATGGTGGTAAGCCCATAAACCTAGTGTCACTTAAGAATCTTGTCCTGAGGGTTTTAGAGCTAAATGGATGCAACTAGAGGCTATATTCGTAAGTAATTCAGACCCATATGTGTAAATATTTTATTGTGTCCTTTGTGTAAAAAACTGCAAGAGTAAATGAAATATGAAAGGTACAATAGATATAGTAAAAAAGAAAGAAACTGAACATAAGGAATAAACAATTGAGATTAGGGGATGGAGAAAAGATAGGAAAAAAGGAAAAGGAAGGGGAAAAATCATCTAAGTACATAAACAGGATAACTAAGACGATTATACTAATTTCTATGAATTTTAAAAAATGTTTTTAATTTATTTATTTATTTATTTATTTGATCAAGGCTTTCACTACACAGCTCACTCATAGTAATCCTCTGTGCTGCTGGGATTAGAGGCATGTGCCACCACAACTAGTTCCAGGGCCAGCATGGCATGTGGTACCAGGAATCAAACCCAGGTCCTAGTGCTTGCCAGGCAATATAGAAACTACAAGCTTAGACCGCTGACCTATCTCCCCCTGTTCTCTATCTATTTTTTTGAAAGTAGCAGTTAATGATTGACATTTTTACTTTGACCAGTTTAGTATGTTATACCTGTAATCTGAACAGCTACAAGAAAACAGCAATATGCAATATAACAAAACTGTTGAAAACCTATCACCTTATTTTTTAAAAAATTAGTATCATTTATAATGTCTTATTTATTATTTTTCTATATCTTTAAAATAAAGAGTCTTGCCATTCAAAAACAATATAAAGACATTATTAGGATCTTCATTCCATCAATTATAATATAAAAAGCCTTTTTAGAAAATCAGAAAAAATATCTTTATTGCTTACGCACTAAAGAGTTTAAGATTTTTTTTTGGAGATTTTATGACTATTCAGCTACAGTCATATTTTTAAGAGTGCTTATCTTGTGGGTCCATATTCTGAAATGTTTATAGAGGAGATGATAGATCTGGAATTTGCATCAGAATGATCCAGGGGACAGGGTGTGGTTAGCAGTAGAAATGAAACAATGTTTGGCTTGTGTTGGACTTTGCTGAGAGTGGTGATGGATAAATTAGGTTTATTGTACTATTTTCTCTGATTTTTTTTGTAAGTTTGAAAATATCTACAGTTAAAAAATTAAATGTCATTTTTCTTGCAATTGCATGTTAATGAAGCAGTAATCATTAAAGTAACTATATATACACGGTGAATTAAATGCTAGGAATAATTTCATGTAAAACGCAGCTGAAATTTGAGGAAAAGGATGTGAAGTGTTGCCAGAAAGGTGTTGAAATCCTTGAGAGGCTGATGTAGCTCATGTGGCGCACAAGCCTTGTAGCCTGCCTGTGGATTCAGGGATGGACTTGGTTGAAGACAGGAAACTGGGCAGCCACAGGGACACTGGCCAGCATGCGCTCAGATCCAGACCCCTGAGTCCAAATCCTGATTCTGCCACTTATTCCTTGCATGCATTGGGCCAAGAGATGACTGTCTGTGCTTCAGTTTCCTGTGGTATATAAGATGGCAATAAAATTTTTTAAAAAATTACTAGCATAGGAATTGATGATGAAAGTCTTTTTAAAAATTAACAACTTTCTTTTAAGTGCAATAAGTGAATTTTCAATATTCTAAAGCAGTGATTTTCAAATTTTAATGCACATCAGAATCACCTAGAGGCTTGTTAAAATACCTGCGGCTGATCCTACTCCTCTCTTACCCCACAGTTCCTAATTCAGGAGATCAGGTGTGGATCCTGATGCTTTGTGTCTGTAACCAGGTTCATATTGAGGATGCTGCTATCAGCTGGGGATTCTAGACTGTCCATTTTGAAGAAAAGAAAAGGAAAAGAAATACACCTGATGGCCAATTTTGTAAGTGAATCATTTGCTTACCCATATTCATATAACAGAAAATGTCATTCTTAGATTTGCCACAAAAGGAGAAAGTTTGAGTTTTCTTTTGTTGGCTTTTATGCCTGAATGAAGGAAAATTGTGCTTCTGGGGTAAAAATGACATACCAGCTGCAGATTATTTTTCCCATTCTTTTTTTTTAATTAAAAAATTCAGTGTAGCCAGACAATTTCTCACCTACTCATCTCCATTTAAAACAAGACGCCATCTGCTATGTATCCACTTAATCAGTACCCTGATACATGGGAGAACACTCAGGTCTCTGATACCATACACCCTCTCCAGGAGTTTCTGACTAGGCCTTTGGAAGGTCCTGATCAGAGGGTGAGAGGACAGCTGGCCATTAGTCTGCAGCTGGATTCAATCAGACAAGGGACCCCCTGAGGACTGTCACCAGATAAGCAGGGTCAAACAGTCTGGGCAGGATAAAGCTGGCAAATGAGTTACCTGGTGTTGGAAGATTTTGAGTTTGATTTCCTTTTCAAGAAGGTTATCCTTCAAAGACTAGTCTCTTTTCTCTTTGTATCCATCAAATTTGAACTGGGGATGTGCAGAGTTTTCAGCATGTCCTCAATCTCTGCCTGGGCTGTCGCCGGGGTGCTGACTCCTAGACAAAATGCCTTCAGATATGGAAGGGAGGTTCTAATTTCTTCTCCTGCTGAGATGAGTTGACCTGCAGACTACAGCCCCATGATCCAGACCACTTCACACACCCTCTCCAGCAGCTCGCAAGGTCTCTCATCTCTGCCTAGTAACAACCAGTTTGAGTTCAAGTGCAGAGATAGCAGGCAGGCATTTGAAATGAGAAGAAAATCAGCCAGAGAAAGGGAAACACAGAAATTCAATGTTGTAAGAAAGGATAAAAGGGAAGTTGGAGTTTGAAGGCTATAGTCAGGGGCAATGAGGTTAGACACTAAATTTTCAAGAAATGCTGCAGGTAATTGTATTTCATTTTTTGGTGTACAGTAGAGGGGATGAAAAAAATGAATAGAAAAACACAGAAAAGGAAAAAGCATGCAGATGATCATATTAGTCCTAAAAGAAAATTTTAGGATTCATGATTTATTTCATGTTTTCAAATATTTAGCCATTAAAAAGTAAAAGCAGTATGTATAATTTTTAAAAACTCTATATAAGAAATTTTCAAATTTTTCTGAATAATTCATGTGTAATTTGGAAAAAGAGAAAAATATGTTCAATTTTGTAGTGAGGACAGTACATAGAACAAAATAAGGCTATAGAAACCATTTGCATAATGCAAAAGATGAATTGTTTGTTGACGGAATTTGTAGAAGATAAGCCATATCTGACATAATCTTCAATTTTCATTCTTTTTTTCTCCTATTTATTAATATGAAAACCTGTTTATAAGGCTTGAAAAGCCTAATATGTGCCAAGCACTCTGCAAGAAACTATGGATTTAGGAATGAACAAAACAGATAAGAAGTTCTATAATCCAATATTATTAAACAAAAGAACACAATAAAAATTTGTTGAAATGTAGATTCTTGAGCTCATATTCAAATTCTGATCCAGTATATTTGTGAAAGAGCCTGGGAACACATAGTTTTATATATAAATTTGAGTGGTTCTGATACAAAGTTATAGTCCCATAGGTCCCTGACTCAGACCGAAGGTGTCAACTGTTCCTCACAGGAGTTTAGAGCAGCTGTCTAGCTCAGTTCTTTCACCAACGTGCCACATTGTGTATTCCAGCTGCAGTGAACCCTTGATCTACAAACTTAATTCATTCCCAAAGGCTGATTGTAATTCAACCAAGAATTGTGCTCCTCTATATAGTCTTTGAAGTCTGTCTCCTGTATGCAGGCAGATATTAGTGTCCTCAGAGAGACACTGGCCCAGGACTTCTCAATTAACACACTATTGTTATGGACTACTGGACTATATTACATTTATTACATACTTTCCAGTGTGATCATGCACCTGCAAGATTTGAATGGCAATGGAACACCCATCTCTGCAAAACCAAACAAAAAAGGGGGATATAGATGGAGGACTGTTTTGTAGTGGAAAAATTATATATCTTTATTTACAAAATAGCTACTTTCTCTTAGTTCAATAAGATTTACACTAACAGTGTTTAGACAAGACATCATGTCTGCATCTTGTACTCTGAATAACTACTATGAAGATAACAATATGCAATTTATTAATTATTGTAAGTGTCCCACTAAGCTGTTTTGAAGCTGTCTCATTGCTATTTCTTTCTCAATAAAATTAATTAAAAAAAGAAAAAGAAAACCATACAGAACTATTTTAAGGGTTAAATCTGTTTCTGAGACCATCTGGAAGCACAAGTAGCTGACATTGAGGTCACAACATTGGGACTTTGGTCATAACCCAAGTTGATCGGTCATAACTCCAGGGTCTACTCTATGTCCTAAACTTCTACCATGCTGGCCTGAGGAAATCAATTGCTACATATGAAATAAGTAGAGTTATCCTTAAGTCTATACTTACCCTTCTATGTTCCTACTTGATCAGCTTTATCCTCTAGTTATCAAAGGGAATTGAAAGTTCATCCTAAAATCATACCCTTCTCCTTCCTGCCACCAACAAGTGGGTGTCTACCTGCTTTAGGGATATATTTTAGGTACATACTGTATAATATTTAGCATATCTTCCCTATCATTTTTGCTTTACATTGGGCCCATTAGCCACCACCTTTTACTACTTCTAGAGTGTTCTAATTGCTCTCAGAATCCCTACTTTCCACCTTTCTCTTCTGCCTTCTGTGTTGCTTCCAGTGTGATCTTTGTAAAGTACAACACCAGTTGTGCAATAATTCTCTTGCTGGTAGCTCTTCAATGATTCAAAATCACCAGCTGGACAAAAGTCTATATTTCATGGAAAGGTAAGTTAATTTTTAATCTGGTTGGCTCTCTGGCATTTTCGTTTTACAAAAACTTCTCCAACCTTTGAATGTTCTGTGACACAAGCATTACTCCATCATGTTGTGGGGTGCATGGGGCTCCAGGTCCTGTTCCTCCATCTGACCAGAATGGCCTTTTACATACCCTTGCTTACTTGATGAGCACACATTTGTCTTTTAACCCTCGTTCTCCCATAAAATTTCCAGAAACCTCTCCCCAGGTTACCACTCCACACCTCTGTGTCTCACTTTTATAGGTCTGTAAGCTTGTCTTGATCTGTATGAAAACAATCATCACATTGCTGATATACTCCTGCTCTTGAGCAAATGAATGAACGTGTGGATGAATAAAAAATAGTAATTCATGGAAACATATAGCAGGTCCTGGTAATTCTTAATGAATGTAATAAACATAGAGCCCATTGATGATCTTTTAGTAGAAAATGGCATGGATATACAGTATTGATTATTTTTAGTTATGATTTATTTTTTTGAATAAAAGTGCTATTCTGTACATCTATCTGTCTGTCTGTCTGTCTATCTATCTATCTATTTGTTACAGGGTCTCACTACACAGTTCTGACTCATAGTGCTCCTCCAGTTTTCAGTCTCCCCAGCCCTGGGATTACAGGAGTGTGCCACTACACTCAGACTCTGGGGCCAGCTCAGCTTGCCCTGGGAGTAGGGCTGGCACAGCATGTGGTACTGGATATTGAACCACCCTGTGCTTGTCTAAGCTTGCCTAAGCAGACACTTCAGTCCGCTGAGCTATCTCGCTGGCCCTGGGGTTGTTGTTATTTTATCAGCATAATGATGTACTTTGGGCAGTTCTTCAACCACTTAGAATTTGTTCCCACTTTTCTTTCTGCATGCATCCAAACTGCAGCACTCTGTTAGGGTGTTTGATAAATTTTGAATCGCTGAGGTCCTTTATATTTACAGTGCACTTTGCCATCCATAACTATACTTATTTGATTCCTGGCAGTTTTATGAGAATAGCGTGAAATGTACTGGCCCATGCATGCTAGCAAACACTGCTGTGTGTCCTTGCAAGAATCACCTCCTAACAAATGTGGTTAATGGACACTCAGACACATTCACCAATGTCTCAGGAACCCTTTCTAGGATAAGTTAAAGGTGAAAAAAGGATGATGATTTTCCTCAGATATTTTCATCATGTGCACCACTTTATTATACCTGAAAAAAAAACCAACAACAATGAGAGAAGCGAAGATTTACCTTCAGGTAAAAGTGTCTTTAAATAAATCTTTTAGAGACTCCAGAAGCTTAAATGCACATTTAGAAGAGTAGTAAAAACAGTATTTTCAAATAGAGCTGTTTTGCCTGTGATTTATTCCTCGAAATAATTCCCCCTCTGAAAAAATATAAATCCTGACAATTACATGAATAACAGGAGAAATCTGTCTGTGGTTAATTGTCAGTTGAGAGAAATATACAGATGTAAATAACTCTTCTAAAAAATATTTGTCTTTTCCAAATCTTATAGCTAAAAATTATGCCTCCTGATTTCTGAAGCACAAGTCTTGGGTTGTTTAAATTCAAGGACCTTACAGAACTGGGAATTCCAAGATATTAATACCTGCATTTTTATGACACATTCTAAAGTCAATAGGAAAGAGGTTTCTGAATAAAAGTCTTAAAATTACCTTATGAATTATTAATTGCAGAGCATATTACCTTTGAATTATAAAAGCCCAGAAAAATGGAAAGGAGAATTGAAAAACATCAATCTCAGGTTCTTTAAAAATGTAATACCAATCATTTGAGCAGTGTACAAATCTTTTATTAAAGATAAAAAGGAGGTGATACATTTTTATTAACTGGAGGATATGTTCAATTCACATGATTAAAAATCTCATTATTAACTCAAGTCAGGAAAGTGATTTATTGCTGAAACAGAATGGGAGGCATTCAGTTGTCCACATCAGCGTTTATTAGAAGGAGAACTATCAGCTTGTATCTATTTTAGCTAGCTTAATATTTTTTAAAGGTGGCCTTGCCATCTGTTTGAGGAATTGAAGATATTTCTCCAAAGTTGGCAAACAAGCTTAAAGCAAAAACATTAGATGTTTTTCATTTAGCTTAAAGTTGTAAGTTTTAGAAGTGAAGAATATATCTGTTCTCTAACAAAGGTAAACGTTTTGAGTGCAAAGGACAAAATACTGTAGGGCACATCCTAATTCCTGATCTCAGTATTTTTTGCTTGTTTGTTTTCAGAAAAAATATAATTCATAAATATTTATTATCAGAGGGCAGTTGTGGGGTTTCTTTTCCTTTGGGAAAGAAAAGGCATTGCTACATATATTTGCAGTGCCAGAGAGATTATTGTTACCTTTTAGATAATTTGATTCCTGTCATTGTTACCATCCTGCCTTTAAGAGTGATTATGTAATTGTCTTCTGAATTATTTCAAACTCCCTGAGGTTTTAATTGAGTACCTAAATTATTATATTTAGAAAATAGTGTCCTACCATTAACCTAATTATTTAGCACTGACGCTCATTTGTTCTCTTCTATAACGAAGTGATATAAGCTCCTCGATGGCAGGAAAGTAAGTGACAGATGCTGATGCTGAGATGTGCCTCATGAACCCGCAAGGGAACTTGGGTGCTGGGTATCATTCGACTGGACTGAAGAGGAACCATGTTTACCCAGGCAAATGGCACTCTCTTCTTACCTAAAACACTTGCTCAGAAGGGTGAGTTCTCTGTGTTGGAAAGATTGTGAGGAAAATAGCTGGAGGGAAAATAATATTGAAGCAAACACTCATTGCTGTTCATGAAGAGCTTGAAGAAATGAATTCAGGTTAGTTGGCATTGAACCTAGGTATGGAAAATGTAACATGTTGGGCTGAAGTTACAGGAAACCGATCGAAACTTTTAGAACAGGGAGTCATGAAGAAAACAAACCAAGAGCCATGGGGTTGGGGGCTGTGGGTGATGGGAATTCTTAAAATTTCTCTCTCATATCTTTGTTCTCTGTATGACTAAGACATTCCTTATATTATCATTATTTTGTGTTTGCTAAGACATTCTTGGTTTGAGGTGGTTTATGCTACTAGCATAGATTTTAAGAAGCACTTCAAAGGTTTTGTTTTGTGCCTTTCTTTTGTTTTACCCTCATGCAGAATCAGATACCAATCTCTCCAAGAGCTCCGTTCTTTAACAGAAATCTTTTGACTCTTCCTATTTAGGATAGGGACAGCTTAGATTTCATTTGTGTGTCAATTTACAATAATACCTTCAGAGATCACCTGTCTTAATTATCATGAGGGTGACCCTAGTTCTAAGGCTACTTTGGAATTTGAATTTCTGACTCTGTAAATACTAAGCAGTAATTACCATGCTACAGATTGCCAGGATCATAATAAAAAAAGAAAGACTGAGAAGTTGCAAATATTTTTCTCCCTCATTTAACAAAGTACAATTTAACTTAAGAATGGTTGCCATAGATATGATCACATTGACTAGATTTTTGGCACTGCTGTGTATCTTCTCTGACTTACATAGTGGTTTCTGAAAAGGAAAGGTCTATAAAGTTTCATGTCCATCTATCTGAATTTATATATATGTAATATGTAGATGTATTCATACACTTAACAAAGAAAAACTGTGCTTCTAATGCAAAATGTAACAAAGCATCACACTTCTTCAAGCTGTTTTCGCCCCTTTGAATATTTGAGTTCAGACAAATGCATTTTTCGTGTTTCTTTTTCTCTTCTCTGTCTCTTTTTTTTTTTTAAAGCTGGCACATTCTTGCTCAATGAAAACAAGGGAGCAAGGGATTATTCTAACCATTGAAATAGAAATGGTGTGTGAATCTGACAGCTGGAGCTTGGGTGTGAGATATAGCAATTTTTGCTGTAAGGAAAGGAGATAAAATGAGGGTTTGAATTTCATAGCAAAAGGGGATACCTAAATAGCAGCTGTTCAATATAAAATCCCCGCTGAAGATTAGAAAATAGTGGGCTTAGTTCTTCAAAACCTAAAGAGATGGAGGTAGGAGTGGAGGGAATCATGTTGTGTTATCCAAAGATTTCTCCTCCCTTTTCTAATTCATGACAATTGCTTCCTGGGTGCAGCATTCACTCATAAGTATTCTTCATTTGGCAAGACTTATGATACCTGCAACCTTAGAGATTTAGTTTCAAGGAGCTGGATTCTATGGATAGATTACACATTTTGATGTTGCTGAAATTGTTAACATTTCAGTAGGTTTGATTCTGCATGTTGAAAATGTTGTAATGACATTGTCCTCTGTATAAAGTGATTATTCTCTAACTAGCACTTAGTTGGTGACTTCTATGGCTTTTATTACTGCCTTATATTACAGACCTTTGAAATATGTCCTCTCCCTCCTGCAAGCTGGGTGCGCTTGGCACACATCTTATTTTCTGTCTTCCATGCTGGGACACTTTCTTATGTTCCAATCACAATGTGCTCTTCTCAGTTCTTCAAATACAGCTGGTTGTGTCTCACTCTATGACCTCAGTCCAGTGAAAGGGGTAGAAAGTGATTAAGCTCATTCTGCACTACCTGGCCTTCTTCCCTTCAGTATGGTCATTGCTAAGAGTTTCTTGCATGCTGCAGTGCAGCGGGTATCCTGGTGGGCTCCTTGACATAGCTTCCACGTAGAAGCCACTATCAGTGGCTCTTAAACATTTGGTAATAGAATTCTCTTAAACATTATCGAGGACTATCAAAGAGCTTTTATTTATTGGATTGTATCAATCAATATTTGCCAGAGTAGAAATCAAAACTCAGAAAGATTTTGACTATTTAATTCACATTTTAATTAAATAGCAATAAATTCATTGCATATTAAAATAAATAATGAGAATCATGTCAAATAAATATCCTCAGGCAAAATTTTTTCATTTTTCTCAAATGATAATTCTATAAATGTTATTTTATTGTTGTAAACTACATATAAACTTTGGAATTATTTGAGCCTTGTTTTATAGTCTGGTATGTAATTTATCCTTGAAAATATTACATGTATATTTCAAAGAATATATATTCTGTTGTTGTGTAGAGGTATATACTGTACACTATATTGGTGTCTGTTAATCTTTCTTGATTTATTTTTTTTATTTTAAAGACAATAATAAAGACAATAAATGCAAAGCAATATTTCAAAACATGATAAGAAATTAACAATGGTTATTATGTGTCATGTTGTTACTCTTCCAAGTAGTTGTTCAGATTACCAGATATAGGAATATAGGAATGTAAAATTGATGAAACAATATAAATACTAACTTTTCCTTTCAATGAACAATTAAAATTAGTAATACAATCATATATAGGAATATATATGAATCATATATATATAT
>NDGN011195518.1:0-28049 GCA_002564285.1 Tympanoctomys barrerae | reverse complement strand
CTCTCAGGAGCTCAGCTGCCTCCTCTGAGGCCAGACAGTGAGGGCCCGTGGCAGAGCTGCTGCGCAGATGGGGTCAGCCAGACCTGTGCTCAGAGCATCCTAAGTTCATAAGGCAACTGCCACCGCCACCGTCCTCCCACCGCATCACTGCCGAGGGAGGGAGCAGACACAGGGTGCAGTGCACCCTGCCCAGCGGGTTCCTCATCCTCATCTAACGTGAAGACCATGAAATGGGGTGAAATCACGGGTGGCTGCTTAGGGTCATGACTCAAACTATAAAGAGAGGTGGATTTAAGGGTATGTGTGAGACCATAGCTCCCACGCCCACAGCAGAGATGTCGACAGCTCGGAGCCCTCAAAGGTAGGTGCAGGGGCCTGATCTCTACAGACAACTCAGCCAGCACCTGCCCCCACCCGGCACGCGGACCCCAGTCCCCGCAACCGCCTGGAGCTCTCCCGTGCTGCACAGAGGGTTCTGTGACTCAAAGCAGAGGAAAACGATGCCATGAAATACTTTAAGAGAAAGAACAGAACTTTTTAAAACTCTTCAAAGAATTATCTTGATGATTTTTAAATAAAGAATTACCTGCTTTCTGGCACTGAACAATCTTTTCCTGAACTCCGTCTGCTGTCTCGATGAGAAACCGGCTCTCTTGAATCATCTGTCACAAAACAAACACCAAAGAAGGGGTTGTCAGAAATTCTCAGACTGGATCACTGGGAAGGTGGCATTGAGAGAGACACGGAGGCACACAGGGATGGGAGCAGGGCTGAGCCAGCCCAGAAGGAACAGGAACGGTAAGCGCTGACTCAGCCCTGCCTCTGCAGACAGTAGCCAGAAGCACCTGTGCATGTGCTCTACATGTGGGTGCACAGCAGACTGTCCAAGAGGGCAAAACACCCTGCTGCTGGAGAGAAGGACGTGTGTGAGGATGGGTGACAAGGGGTGTAAAGATGACAACAGATGAAGAAGCCGTGGTTGCTAAAGGGCTAGGGCTCCCAGGAAAGGCGGAAGTGACCAAAGAAAGGCAGCCCCTCGATAGCGGCTTCTGAGCTTCCAGCCACTCGAAAACCTTGGCCTGCTTAGTCTGCACGGCCCATGTCTCTGTATCTTGGTGATCTGAGAGGGCTCCAGGCAGAGCCCAAAGGGGACCTCAAAGGGCCTAAACAAGGCGTTTCCTGCTCTTGGTCTTCAGAACAAGTGAAGAGGAACACACTGTCATCTTTCAAATGCAAAAAAAGGTGATGCCTGCAAGCATTTAGTAGAAGACATGGGGTCACAGCTGTGTAGTGTCCTCATAACGCCACAGCAGCAAGTCCTGCCATTTGCTCACTAACAGTCATCTACTGAGCAGCCCCTGTGTGTGAAGTGTGTAAACACAAAGGTGCCTTGAAGAACAGGGACGATGCATCTGCACCTCCCTGGAGTTCATGGTCCAACAGAGAAGTCTGGTTGAATGAACAAGTGAACGGAACATTTACCAACTCAGCTGAAGTGCAGTCACTCACTGTCCCCAGTGATAGTTACACTGACTGTCAGAGTACGCAACCAGACATGTGTGAACATCCACACTGGGGGGTACAGCTGAGCCACGTTAACTCTTTCAACTCCCAAGAGGAAGCGAGAGCTAGTAAACCACACTTTACCAAATGGCCAGCAGCAGCCTGAGTCGTAGCAGCTTCCAGCAAATAAACATGAAGGTGGTGGAAAATCAAACACGACTGCAATCCGAGTTGGTCCTTTTCAACATCCCCACGTGTAACACTGATCAAATTTTTTTCCTAAGTGATCAGATATTATAGTTAGCCAAGTAGTCAACAAAATGTTCTTGTGAAATTCAGGCAAGAGAAACATCTACACAGAAGGGGTAACTTTTGTGAATGCGTCCTGAACAAAACAGACTGAACCCCAGTTTGGAGCTAAATGTCTCTGTGTTAGAGGCTCGAGCCTCAAGAAGCAGCCAAAACGGCGGTGAGAGGGAGTCGTTAGCCTCCGTGCCCTTCCTCGGCCTCCTCTTCCTCTCTGCTACTTCCTGCTGCTCTCACCCCACACCCACTGGGATCCCACGGGCCGGACCCCCTTCAGCCAAGGGCAAATGAACCTTCCTTTTCAAAATGGCTATTTTGGGTATTGTAAGAACGGAAACCCTACTAATACATTTTTTAAAATCTAGATGATAAGGCTAAAGGAATCTTGGTCGTTCTAATCATTTCCTTCATTTTGTTGACACTAAGAGACATTAAAATTGCTGTCCAATGAGTGGAATTCGTAATCAAGCTGGAGTCAGAACCCCAGTGGCCTGCCTCCAGCCTGTTTCCATGGTATCACCACCTCTCTGCTCCTGCCTGGCCCCGCGGTGGCCCACGAGAGCAGATGCGGGGCTGTACACAAAAGCTACCATTAGAGTCAGAAATGGAGAGCTGCAGAGTGACCTGGTCCCATCTCCTGGAACAGACTTGAGGACAGGCACGTAACCAACCCATTTCAACCAGATTTATGTCCGTCTACACAGAGGATGATGGATAATTTTCTTTGATAACATCTACACTGAGCTGCTATTCATTTCTCTCAGTTTTGCTCTCAGAAGACACTATTCTCCAGTAAAAGGCCTTTATCTATCAGTTTGTGGCTGTTGATTTATAGTGTTTCACTACTATCTGCCTGCTTGGTACAGAGCACAAGTTCGATACACTTCCCGCATGAGAAAAATCTCAACGCCTCAATGCAAACATGAGAGAGGAAGTCAGCCAAAGCCATACTTCTCTGCGAACCTGCGTCCCCTCCTCCTGGCATTTCTCAGGGACCTACTCCTAATGACCTCTTCTTTCTTCCATCAACAAGTCCTGCCTGTCTCCTGACTTCTGCTCTTCTGCCTGGACCATCTCTTAAATGTAGCAAATCAAAGCAGAAGGAGAACACACCCTAGTGACCCTCGAGCAGCTGCAGTCATCTCTGCACATCACACGCAGCCTGCCCTCACTGCCTTGAGCTCACCCTCTCTGCGCCACTCCACTGAGCCTCTGGGGCAACCCTGGTCTCAGTACCCACCACGCCCTGGCCGATCCCTGATCCTCACAGTCTTCGTGGCCCTCACTCTCTCCAGCTCAGCAAGGAACTCATGGACCACCAGTCTCCGTGGTGGCCAGGCTAATCCGGGCAGGACAGGGCACCAGGGGCACTGAGGGCTGACGAGAAGCTATGGCACTTCAACTGCATTTATCTTACCAAAGAACTGAAGCTTTACCGATTGATCCCAGCCACCTTGTTAAATCAAGGCCGCGTGCTTCCAACATGGTGCAGAAGGGCTGAGGAGGGAGGAACAGGACACGTTCAGCACTGAGTGCTCCTGGAGCACTGCCACGCACATGTCTACAGGGACGTGGGCCGAGCAGCACAGCCACATGTGCGTGTCCACAGGGACGTGGAACGAGTAGCTCTTCTATTATCTTGTTATAAACCAAGTAAGCCTTTCCAGTATGGATTCCTGAAAGGCAAATGAAAATCACAAGCCAACAGCACCCCACACTTCCCTCACTCTGAACTCCCCCAGCCCCGGTGGGAGGTGAGGACAGAGACGCTGACCCAGTCACCTGGGACAGTGGGCGCAGAGGCGCCTTGCCCTTGAAGGGTTTCCACTCCATTTCATCCTGTTGCCTCCTCCCTATCCCTTCCCCCAAACACTGAAAGACAGCAAGAAAGCAGGCAGCAGAGAGGCTCCGGCTCCGGCTCTCGCCTGCCTCCCTGGGCTCTCACCTGGACAGCGCCGGAGGTTGAGCTCCTGCCCAGCAAGCGCTTGCCCTTCTCCCTTCTAAAATCCTTTTTCCAAAAGTGCAATGCCTGGTAGCTCTGGCTTTGCCATTTCCTTCCCAATTTGACTGCATTCAAATTCTTCTGTCCTAGAGTTTGGGCCCCCGAGGGATGCAAACACCCCCCAGCCTCAGGTCCCTGCTTCTAGGGTCCTCTGAATCCTGCCCCCTATGCAGGCCACCCTGCTTTGTCCTGGGCAAACGCTCCCAGGCCTCCTTGCGCACGTCAGGGCCGCCCCCCTCCTCAGTCTCAATGTCTTCTTCACTCCCCATCCGTTCTGCAAATCCCTAGGCCATTCTACTTTTTAAAACATATTTGAAGAATTTCTCATTTTTTATCTTCAGTGGCACTTCACTGCGTACCTTGACTGTCTTCCACATTGTCACCTCCTCACTAAGTTGAGATTCCTGTCTACCTGGAAGTTAGACTGCTATTACATATATGTTTGCTACTGCAATTAGGACTCTTTTGCTTTGTTCTTTGAGTTCCTTAGGTATTATCTATCTATCTATCTATCTATCTATCTATTTGCTAACTAGAATCAAAGTCAGGACCTCGTGCCTGACAGGCAGGTACTATGCTGTTGAGCTACATCCCCAGCTCCTTAAGTATTTTAAATAAAACATTCTATCTTAAATTAAACATTTAAATATTTTAGAAAAAAGCATCATGACTAGGTTGGCCTATTTACTTTCAAGCAATCAACCATGTAAAGATAGTTAACTTTCCATGAACAAAAACAAATACAAAGCCAGGATATTTGTAGCTGCTGGGAAATCCTCTGCCACTCGGCTCTGCAAGGAAGTGTCCCCTGTCCTGGGACTGGCCCCAAGTCCCCTGAGCCACCTGACTCAAGGGTGCAGGACAAGGCGCTGTGCACAGGGGAGACCATGGGACATGCCTCCAGATTCACGAGGGATGGGGTCTCCAGCAGGGAGCCGCGGCCTGCACAAAGGGTCACCGCACCTCCCCCTGCCTCCAGGAACTCTGGCTCCCAAACAGCTGTCACCTGCACCTTGAAAACTCACCAGAAACGATCAATTCGACCAGGTATCACTGCGCTTTAGCTCACTCACAAAGATGTCCAGGGACAAGACCCCACGCGCCTTTTCCCGGACACTGTGGCTGGCCAGGCCCTCGACTGACTCCACGCCCTTTCCTGACAGTGTCTCAGAAACCAGAGGCCTCAGACACACAGTGGGTGTGGGGGAAGCACACGCCACAGCGCACCAAGCAGCCAGCCCGACAGGCTCCTGGAGACACAACCCTCACGTCCGGGTCCTTGGGCCTGGGACGAGGGGGAGGTTCTGTCACCTCTCAGGATGCGACAGTCAGTCACCTCTTCACACAGAGAATGCCCTGACTTCCACCATGAAGGAAGTGCGGAGGCCCTCAGCCCAGGTCTGGTTTATAAATCCCCCGCTACGGCTGGGGACACACCAGCGGGCAGCTATGTTTCTGGGCTCCGTTACTCACTACACCGGCAACATACTTTCTGAAGTGAAAACTGAAAGCTAACATAAAGTTCTGCACAAACCTCACAAGGAGAGACAGATGGAAGGAGACCACCTCTGATGACATACTTTCCATCCAAATCGGTTTCTGTGAGCAACACTACCCGGAAGGACTGCGGCCACCCGGTGCCCGCCGAGCCAAGGCAAATCTTGGTAACGGCAGAGACGTGAGGGAGGCAGCGCATCCTACACGCGGCCCCTGCCTCCTCGGGGCACCAACCTGCGGTTCCCCAGCAGGCACTGCCGGCCAGCAGCAACCGATGGCCTCCCCGAGCTCCTCGCGCAAGCAAGAACAGCCCGGCTGGGGCAGCGCGGTGAGAGCCCTCGGCCATGCTCTCTAGGCCACCACTGATTCGCTCTCTCCTCAGAACGCCCGTGGCCTTGCCACGGTAAACTTAGATTTTTGTGCTCGTGTTGTTGCCTTTGAGGAAGTCTTTGGGCTTCTGCTTCACAGCCACAGAGCCCTGCGATGAGGATTCCACGTGCAAGTGACCAACTGCCCGATGGGTTTCACAGTGAGTTAAAACACATGAAGGGATTAAATATGAGGGCACGTATTTCTTCACTGTACATGGAGAAACCAGGCAGCTGAGAGCGGGGAAAGAGCCCAAACCTGCTATCTGAAGAAAAATCTACACGGAGGTCAAATGGTTCTTTTCTTTCAAAATTACATGCAAATAAAACCTGCTTGGCTATGGGTGGGAGGAGAGCGGGTACAGCCCCAGCTCCGCGTCCCACCTGGGACTGTGGCCCTTACGCAGCTCCGCACATGAGTGCCACCAGGCACCTCTCCAGACTGAGTGTGCCTTTGCTCCCTCCTGATCTGCCTCCCTGTCAAGGTCGCCCATCCTTGGGGACAGGGAGTTCACCTCTGGTCACTTTTTTCCTGGGCAACCGACATGGCCTGGCACATGACACACACCCCACACACATTCATTGGAGGAAAGGCCCACTGGCATCAGCAGAGTGACGCCTCACAGGGAAGGGCTCCTTAACAGGTTATTCTACCTGTCTCGGCCTCATTTTACTGTGTCTGTTGTGACAAAGAGCATCACACGTCATCATAGCGACCTGGCGTCTCCTCCATTCATGCTGAAAGCCATCTAGGAGAACATCTAGGAGGACACATACTATGGTACGTGTCAGGGGAGCACACACTGTATCCCGTCCAGGAGTGAACCCTTTGTTAACAAGGTCACTTTTGAGAGAGGACAGGACAGAAGTCTGCCTTCACCCATGGCAAGCACTCCAGAGGACAGTGGAGAGATCAGGTGACTAAGAAGGAACAGCCGGCGCCGGCGCACAAAGGCTGCAGGCCGCACCACCCAGTGTATCAGTAGCATCAGAAGACGTCATGCACCTGAAGCACAGAATTCTTGTTTGTTACTTAAATGTCAGTAATAGTGAAGAGTGCACAGTTACTCCAGTGGCTGCACTGGGGAGAGGGGGAGACCAAGGGAAGGGGTCTCAGACAATAAAACTCCAGCAGAAGAAGACACTTGGCCCCTAGCATGGCCACGGGGAGAAGGGTGGGTCCAGGGCACTGACTGGGACGTGAAGGGTGCGTGGGGCTCAGAGGGCACATTGGAAATGGTCGGGGGCCACCAGCATGCTCCTTCGCAGTGGTCAGAAGACGGACGACACTCCGGAAATGGGAAGACTGACTCAGCCTGTGTGCTGTTCAGTCTTTGTCCTTGAGCACGGAGGTGGCATGGTGGTATTCAGCCATCCAGGGTGGACGTGTAGCTAGAGCGAGCTGTAGGGACGGGGTTAAGGATGTGTTTGAAAAACAAGACTAAATCCACACACCCAAGAACAGTAATGTAGGGCAAAAACAGTTAAACACATTCAAACTAACTGTGACAGTATCCTACTGAGGGGACACAGCGCCACCCACAGCTACACGGTGCGCTGCAGGGGACACCATCCAGGGTCTCCGGCCACAGGCATGGGCCTGCGACGCTCAAGGTCACCTCTGCACCTGCGAGCTCAGGGCCTGGGCAGCTGCAGCAGGGACACGGGGGCCCCCAGTCCCTCTGAAATGAAACACTGCATGTTGCCACTCTCCCCTCCCACTGGACAGCTCTCACAATGACCAGCGTCTGTCCTTAACCACCCCCGACTAAGACTAACCCTAAACAAGCACTTAGACTTTTATTTGGAGTCTAATTATTTGGCATTGACAGTAGACAGTGCTCTCTGCGTCTCTCCATGCTGTGGGGATTTTTCTAGAGAAAATGAGCTTCCAGAGAGTGGAAGTTCTGCTTGGGCTCTCAGAGACCTGAGTCAAGAAAAAAAAAAACCTAAAAATCATGCTGAAAAGGACAAGTGACTCAGAAATGGCCCTCTGGCCTCTAGTCAGTCCAGGGATGGTCCTGAGGAACTGTCCTAATGCCCACAGTGCTGGCAGCAGGGCTCCAGGGCCCCTCTTTGTCATGGCTGGAGCAGAGCCGTCAGCTCCACCTCCATGTCCCTGGCCACTGCTGCTTGCCTGAGTGAGGCAGCAGAGTCTCGTCCCTCAGCGTCTCTCCTGCAGTTGAACACACCCACCTCCAACATCGCCTTTTCTTCAGTCACCACCCTGGGGCTCAAGCGTCCCTGGGAAGGAAGGGCCCAGAAGAACAGGCTCACTCAGTTCCCACAGGGGCCTGGAGGGAGAATGTGAGCTGGAGCATCGTGGCCAGAGATGCTTTCGGGTGAGTCCGCATCCAAAGGACTCGGTTGCAGCTCTGAAATTCCAACTAGCCAGAAACAGAAAGACACATGCTGTGTGGGTGGGGGGAGGATTGTCTTCAGTCATCTTGAACTGAGCCACACAGACCACCCATTCTACAGCACAACACACCTGATCTCAACACACCCCTAAGGTTAAAATGAGTTTTAGACAGGAATAAATTTCTAGCTATTACTTGAGTGAATATTTGGTAGTGGCTACCTTGGGTCATTAGCACGAGATACCTTTACAAAGAATTTGCACACACAAACTCAGGGCGTGTCATGGTTCAGGTTTCTGCAAGAAGAATAATACAATATGGGACACATTTATAATCACCCAAAAAATCATGTACAAAGAGTGCAGGAAATCTGCCCACACAGTAAAGACTAAAGAATCCACCTGAGGGTCTGGATCCTAATATACTGCATGAGTCCAGCTGGAGACCTAGAGCCCACAACCAATGCGTCCACAAGTCCACCAGGATGGAGAATCGGAGCCCACAACCTTTGCCTCCACAAGTCCACCTGGATGGAGGACTAGAGCCCACAACCAACTCCTCCACAAATCCTCCTGGATGGAGACCTAGAGCCCACAACCAACACCTCAACAAGTCCTCCTGAATAGAGACCTAGAGCCCCCAACCAATGCCTCCAAAGTCCTCCTAGATGGAGACCTAGAGTCCACAACCAATGCCTCCAAAGTCCTCTTGGATGGAGGCCTGGAGCCTACAACAATGTCTCATAAAATCCTGTTTCACAGATCTGTACTGGGAAGACCCAATGTCAGTGGTGGAAACTAGAAAGTCTATGCCAGTAGGATGAAGGATCTGTGCCAGCAGGCTGGGGGATTTGAACTGGAGCCAGGAGGTGATGCTCAATGTAAGAACCAGAGTTCCCCACAAAAGTACCACAGCCATCCTCAGGGACAATGAGGTTCAAGTTCCTCCAGCGATGAGGAAAGCTGAGTTGACATCAGGAAAGCCAATGCGACAAGCTTCTGAGACTGAGCAGTACACCCCTCCAGAGCCAGGAAGCGATGCTCAAAATGAGGAACAGAGCTCCCCAAAAGTGAAATGTAGCCATCCTCAGCCACAACAAGGTCCTCCCGAGCTCCTCCTCCAAGAACAGCCAAGTTCACTAGGAAGGCCAGCATGACAAAGTCCCCCAGCAGAACAGGCCAGGAGAACCAGTGGCTTCCAATAGCTGCTCCAAACAGCTTCCCCGACAGCCTCCCAACACTTCTCCAGCTCCGCCTCTTATGCTGCTGCCAATAAGCCTCAGCTGAGCCTCCCAGCCCAACACCACATAGTTCCGCTCAACTGGGTGTCACAAGCTGGCCACCAGTTAGTCATCCACTGCAGGACCGATATTCCCAAGAGCACATCTTCTCTCCCTTGGAGCAGCACGGCACACCTTCAGACCATGAGTGGATTCTCAGTAGAGTCACAGGAACTGTGTCTGCAATGCTAGACCGACGAGCCAAGTGCTCTGCTGAGAACAGCTCTCGGTCTCCTTCGTCCTAAACTGAGTCCGCAGCTGTGTAGTGTGTGCACTCCTGCTAGGAGGAATGTGGTTGAGGGCTGTGCTCTGGGAAACCCCTGTCCCCCCAGGCATCTAGCCCCAGGCTGTTCATCTGTCCTCTTCCCCCAAATGCACTTCATTCATAATAACACTGTTGGTGTTTTTCAACTGCGTTTATGAGAAACTCAGAGTGACATAAAAGTTGAGTGGCGAGCACAGAGTTCCCACAGCGCCTGTGCCCATTCTGGTCCACTACTGACGCTGTTCTCCACAGCTGAATGGCCAGGAATGCTACAGTACTGTTAGCTAAGTCCATGGCATGTATCAAAGTGGACTCTGGTTTCTGAGTCCCCCCCAAAGCCCCTGCACAGACTCCTGTACCCACCCACTCACCACCCGGCTCCGGCCCCTGACGTAACTGACTTGTCTGATGTCCCCAGTAGTCTGCCTGCAAATGACTCAAGCTGATCCTTCTTTAGGGCAGGGTAGCTCCACTGTGTGGGAGTATCACATCTTCATCGATGGACAGCCACTTCCAGGATTTGGCTATTCCAGTTGTGCTGCTGCAATCAGGGGTGTGTGTGTATCCGTGCGATAGGATGACTTAGACTCTTGTAGAAGACACCTAGGAGGGCACGAGCTAGGGGGGATGGAGCTTCTAGTCTTAGTGTTCTGAGAAGCCCCCACACAGGCCTCCAGAGTGGCTGTTCTCGCTCACATCCCAGCAGCAGTGCCGAGGGTTCTCTGTCCCGCAGCCCCGCCAGCACGTGGTAATATCCGATTTCTTGACGACGATGACAGCTCTTGCTGGTGTGAGGAAAGCAGCAGGATCTGTGGTCTGCTTCACACAATCCCCTGGATCTGCAGAGCAGCTCTGGAGGCTCCTCGAGGATCACTAGCACTCATTCACTGCGAGCACTAAAGACACCAACCAATATCCTGCCGACCCTAAAGTGTCAACACGAGATCCCCCTTCAGGGCTGTCTGCCCGGAACCCACCCCAGAGGAACACGCAGCAGCAGCAGCAGCCAGAACACCAGCGTTATGCCAGGGCTCCTGCGGGGTGCAGGCGCACCCTTGGGTGCAGGGACAGGTGTCCCCCCCTCACCAGCGTGAGGCCTCGTGTGCACGGGGAACTGGAAATCTAGGCCCCCTGGGAAGGATTTCTGCCATCCAAAGCAGCTGATTTTAAATTTTGGAAAACCACATCCTGCCTGTACATTGCATCTAACTATGCAGAGGAGACAAAGGCAAACGTTTCGGCTGTAGCAGTCACTGGGGAGGACAAAGCACCGACAGTGGGTATGAGCAGAAGCAGCCCGTGCCCCAGGTGCTTATTACAGACCCAGGGCCGTGCCAGCGGGTCCTTTCGCAGCACACAGGGAAGAACTGACTTAGCTGTCTGTCTCTATGGCAACTGGGACCCTAATTTCACCTCTTAGATGGCAATTATACCTATTCACTGAACAGCTTTCAGTGTCTGCTTTTATGGTGAAAAAAATTGATTTCATGAAAATTGAGACTCAGGCCTGAGGTGAATTTTCCTCGCCAGCAGATTTTAAGATCTGTTTGCTTTCTCTTCCTTGTCATTTGCATCTTGTCATTCGCAGGACAGGCAGATTCACTGTGAAGTGTCTGGCAAGCACAGAGCACACAGAGCAGAGACACGGCCCGCACCCTCTCCTCGCAGAGTCGCAGCGCACTGGTGCCGCACGCACACACGCACGCACACACGCACGCACACACGCACGCACGCACGCACACACGCAGGGGAACACAAACTGAGCCTGCTGCGCCTCAGGTCCAGACTGCCGCGTCTTGCCAAAACACATCACAGTGCTTCTCTGCCACACACCAGCCTCCAGCGCTGTCTGTGACTTCAGAGGAATATACGGATTATTACATGAGACTGAGCGGACACTTAGGTCGACGTTATTAAAAAGGAATACTCACATCTCTGTTCTCTTAGAATACATCTTAAGAAAGGCAAAATACAGAGCCAATTCACAAATATTTAATCTGTATTTTCAATACTTTCTCGAAATATACACATATATATTTTGCCCGCTCGTTTGTCTTCCACTCGAGGTGGTGGAAGGGCGTTCCCTTCCCCATCTCCTGCATCAGAAGAGCTGCACTTCAGAAGAGAAGGAGCGCCGAGCTGGGGTGCGGAGCGCTCGCACGTCTCTTTCCTCAAACCCTGGTAGAGGCGGGCCTCGCTGCACAGCTGCTCAGCACCCATGAGCCTCTGCCCGGCATGAGGAGCGTGGCTGAGGCGCACGTGCCCCTGGCTCAGGGCACTGGCACCCCCTCTCTAATTAAAAATGTGTGCTAAGATTAAATGTGTTTCTCATTCTTGTGTTTTTAAAAGGGGAAGGGCAAGTTGCCTGGTCACCTCTGGAGACCTGTTCACGTCTCAGCCGTCCCTTCCCTGTTTCCTCACAACAGAAGGGATGCCACCAAGCATATACCTCTCATCACGCCGTGCCCCTCGGCGTGGCTATGCATCAGTTCCAGATGATTAAATATAAGCGAGGCACTCTATGTTGCTTCACAGCAGTGTCCCTAAAGCAAAAGGGTGAGCCATCACTCTCCCCGCCCCCCATCTCTTTCTCCCTTCCCCTCCTGGCTCCAGAGGGGCTGAACACAGATGTTAGGGGCAGAGCCTTGGGCTGTGAGAGTAAGGGCCACACCAGGGATGGGAAGCCTGGCTTCCTAAGCACTTTCTAAGCACTCTGCCCAGTACTCCGCTGGGCGGTGGCTCTCCAGGCCTCAAGCCCCGTCAGCCTGAACAGCTGCATTTTGTCACATCCAGTGAGTGATGTGACATTCCCTCATTTGTCTTCTTACTGACTAGCAGGTGGCAGCCTGATGGGCTAGGCTGACAGCAGTGGCTCCCTGCAGGTCCCCAGAGCTCGACATGAGGCCACGACACTGGGGACAGTGCACACACAGACAACACCCACCGGGCGCGTTTCCTACCAGGTCATAAGCAGCCAGCATCTTCTTCTGCACGTCAGGAAGGGCGCCCAGAGGCTCCAGGTACGGGAAGGCGTCTCTCATCACCAGCGAGACTGAGGGGCTGTTGTCACCAGTGACGAGCCTGGAGGACAGCGTGAGCAGGCACTGCTTCAGACTGGTGATGGGCGGCAGCCCACACAGCTCCTTCACGGACACGATGGCATTCTGGGGGTGGAGAGCATGGTCACATGCAGGCAGAGTGCACCAGGGCTCTGTGAGGAGCGGACTAGATCCCAGCCACGCCAACGCCCGGGGCACCGAGGCCGCAGGGGGATCGCACTGCAAATCCAGCCCGCCTGCCCGAGTCTCAGCCGCCACCTACTGCAGGCACCCAGGCAAAGCGGTGCAGACCGCGACCACGTGGGCTTCAAGCAAAGCGGCAGTGGCTGCCCTGCAGCTGCAGCGGGCGTGGCATCTCACCGGTCTGTGCACCAGGCCCGCGGGCCCTGGAGACGCCGCCTCCCTTGGGCACTGCCTGAGATGGCTGCAGCTGCTCCCCGTCTGTGCCCCTGCCCACGGGTGGGCGGCAGTACCTCATCACCCCAAAATACCACCACACACACACACTGAAGATGTGTCTCACGCAGAGCTGCCTTTACGCATACTACGGTAAAAGAAATCATGTTCAATAGGAGTGACGACTGTTTTTCACTTTGTTAAGACTAGTCTGTAGCTACTAAGCAGCTCACTAATTTAATAATAGCGACTATCCACTTTTCCAAAGGCTAGGTTCTAACTCATCCTTGGCCAAAAATACTTTCTGTTAAAATACATAAATTATGAATACTTCCTGGGAAGGGGCCAGGGAGATGGCTCAGTGGAGTAAGTGCTTCCCCGGTAAGCGCAAGGGCCTGAGTTCAATTCCCGGTTCCAGAAAAAAAAAAAAAAGAATACTTCCTGGGAAAACTTTATAATCAGCTTTCCTTTATATACATTCTAACTATATAAGAGATATAAAGGATATATTTAAAGAAATATATAAAATATACTACACAAAGTTATGTATAGAAATAATATCTAACTAATCTAAGGACACACAGTTGTCAAAAATGGTGTCAGAAAATGTCCCACAGCAGATACTGATATTTGGAGCCTATTTTAAAACAGCAGCTAAGGCAGCACACCTGAGAGCATGCAGTGATAACACAGCTCTGGTGGCTGGCTTCTGTGCCATCTCGGCTAATGAAAACCTACTTTAAGCCTGTTCCAGTATTTCTCTGTTGAAGTGATAAAACAGAAAGTGTTCCACAAGTCATGAGGCTTAGTGTTTCGGGCTCTGCACTGTGGGACAGGTAGCGGGCTTTCATGTTAAGCACCCCTAGACCGAAAGTTTAACACCCCTGTTTGCCCGCTGCACTATCTGACAATCTACTGAACCTCCACAAGTTCATCTGGTATCTTGAAAGTAGGGGTTTTTGTGGGGGACCACTCCAGAACACATTGCCGAACCCGTGCCCTGGCCCTGGGGAGTAGCTGTGACCACTTCTCCCACCTCGGGGGAGCATGCCCGTGTGCTCGGAGACCAGCCCTCCAACAGGGAGCAGCGCTGAGAGCCAGCCTGAACCCAGAACTGTGTTCCCTCATCTCAGCTGCATTTAGGAGAGAAGGCTGAATCACTCCCAGCAAACTTAGCTGCTGGGTTTGTTTGTTCTCATAGGTCCTAATTTATTGTTCTACACTGAAAGGACTAGAAGCTAAACTTAACAGCTATTACATTTGTCCTGATGTCCAACTCCCCTCCACGTTCACACTGGCAAACATTTACACGCACACTAGTACTCAGTATGTCTGAATTCATACTTTATGTTGTGCACATTTTCGTGGGACATCACGCCATCTATGTGCACGTTGCAGTTTTGCTGTGTACTAAAGATGGTGATGGAGACACTGCCTTTAGCTAGGAGGATTCTCCATTTCACTGGCCTAGTGAGGCTGAGCCAAGCACGGTGTTCACAGTTGGAAGGAACAAACGCCTCTGCGGCGTCACGGGTGGCGTGGGACACAGCTCAGCGATCTGCACCCACACAGCGCGCCTCACAACCCACACGGCAGGACGCCACGGCGCAGAGGGCGGCCCAGCGCCTACCTGCATGTTTTCTCTCATCTCTATGGCCTCCCGCAAGGGATGAACCGCTATCTTGAAGACGTCGTCGATGGTTTTGAGGCCGACGTTCCTGAGCATGGTGTACTCCCGGACTTTCTTCCCCATCCTCACCGAGAGGCTGCGCTTCTGACCCTTCCCTCCGCCGCTCCGATTTGTGATCGCCACGTGGACAAACAGGGTCACGTGCTCCATGATGTCGCCCACGAAGGAGCGCAGGGGAACGTGCCGGTAGCCAGGCTGCAGGCACTCAAACGGGATGGTGTACTGCCCTATAAACTCATCCCCGATGTAATCGTCATCCAGAACCACGAAGCGGATCATGGCCAGCTCGGGAAGGTTGACTTGGAACTCGAAGGTTTCATCGAAAATAGGGTTGTCACTGTTTTGCTGGACAGTTTTAGTTCTCTGCTCGGCACAGTCGGCCGGGATGCCGTGTATCTCCACGCACACGTAGGGATCGATGACGTCACCTTTGGCGCATGCTCCCTTGGGCTTTGGGAAATTCTGGCCACTGATGATCTTGATGTGCAGCGCCAGAGGAGACACGCCAGGCACCACACCCTTCGTGTTGGCGCTGAAGTAGGAAACCTCATCTCGCATGATGGACGGACGCAGGACGTAGCCGCAGCCCCCGTTCTGGAGGAACCAGCCCGTGTGCAGGTCCATCATCGGCCCTGGGGTCTGAAAGTTCACGGCCACAATCTGACAGCCGCAATTCCAGAAGTCTTGCGGGTTCAAGTTACTGGAATCGATCCGCATGGCACTTGGGTAGACCCTAGACAAAAACTTCTTATTGTAATTCACAAAATCCTCTGGGTACTCATTTGCAATCCGGCTAGCCTCTGTTTCACTAAATGAACAAACTTCCCAATAGTTCTGGCTTTTCATAGACAGCTCAAAATCCCTGTACTGAATAGATTTACAAATGGACACCAAATCAGACAGCTCACGACAGAGCCGTATCTGCTTCTGCTCCCCGCTGTCGTCGACGGACATCCTGCGAGACATTTCAGCTTCTTCGTCCTCATCCGTGACCTCTCCTTCCAGCGCGTCTGAGTCAGAGGGCAGTTTCTTTCCTTTCACAATGATCATCCTTTTTAACTTTTCTGGTGACGGGAGGTAGGATTCGGACGGCGAGGGGGCTTCTGTGTAGAGTTGGTCGCCGAAGACTTTCTCCATCTGCTGGGCCATGACCTTCTGCTGGGGCAGGGAGCAGTGGTTCCCTAGGCAGAGGATGAGTGGGTACTCAGAGGCGACAAAGGCAAACTTATTGATCACCTCCAGGACACTCTGGAAGGACAGGGGTGAGGTCATGTTATTTCGATTGCAAAGGATCGGTTCGTTATCCGGACCATCGCTCACATCCAGCTCGACGCTGCGACAGCCCATCTTCAAAGCTCTGACGTAGCCATTGACATCAGCTGGGCCCCGGAACTGGTCTTCTATTAGGTAGGTGTTGTGGGAGGCGTTGATATAGTAGTGAGATAAAGGCTGGCTCATGTCTTGGGCAACCTTCTTTTGCTCAGGATCAAAAATGTCACACTCTGGTGACAGTAAGTACTGCGTGAAGCCATCGATGGCCAGAAACCCCTTCTGACGCCCTTCCTCAGAAAGCTCGAACCTCCTGATGATGTCCAAGCACATGGCCTCTGTGATGTGGGCGACCCCTTGCTCCGCTTCCAAGAACAGCATGAGGTCATCAGCATCCAAATATTCTTTGTTTTTCGATATCTGCACAAGTAAGAAGTACACTTCCGGCCGAGTGCAAAGTTCACAAAAAGCTTCACAAAACTCCTCTTCGGTCACTCGGGTGGTTAATTTTTCTTTGCTCTTTTGGATTTCTTTAAACTTTAACCTGATCTTAGATTCTTTCAGGGTAGGGTTGAGTTGTTTTATTAGCTCGACGGCGGTGTCCTCCAACATAATGCCATTCCCGTCAACATCGGCAGCTTCAAACACTGTTTTCAACCACAAAAACCGAGGGGTGTTCTGGTCGTCCTCCATAGAATCCAGGGGCTGCTTGCTGCGAGATACCAGGTACCGCAGTCCAGACACCCAGATGTTGGTGACATCGGCAGAGTTGGCCACCAGGTCCAGCGACTCGTAGTTTTCCCCATGGAGTATGGAAAAGGCACAGTCCTCGCAGATTTGGTCGGCAAGGCCATTGTTCCTGAACGTTTCTGTGTTCTTCCCCAGCCGGATCTCCTTGATATCTGAAATGTCCAGCTTGGCCTTCTCCAGGTCTTTCTTGGAAGGCTCCCAGCGAAGTGCCTGCAGGTCAGTGTCCAGGGTGAAGAAGCGGTTGTAGATGCGCGAGTTGGGCCGCACCTTCTTCAGCTCGCAGCCGGCCTGCATGAAGCTGATGCAGTCGTGGGCGCTGCTGATCTTCTTCTCCGAGGGCATGCTGCTGAAAGACACCGTCTTCTTCCTCCCGCCACATTTCTGGTTTGAAGGATCCTGTAAAGTAATTAGAAAACAATGAATCAGGCTCTTTCAGAAAATAAAAATGCACCCAAAAACACTCCGGGGATTTCCAAGACACCACTGAGTGTAGCTATTTGAACAAAGGTCAGCCTAAAATTTATCCTTCACTGTGTCAGAAAAGAGGCCCTGCTAACAGATTTGTTAGGATCAGGCTGAAAGGAAACTTGTTTCGCAAATGTCCATGTGCCCTCTCAATAAAAAGAAAGCCTTAAGCACACATTGCCAGTCTCTGCCTCTTCCAGCAGGATTTCACAGGAACCGCTCACAGGACCTCAAACGCCATCACCTGTTAAGGCCTGCAGACTTTGCACAGGTGAAATGCACAGGTGGCGGTGTGCTTCCTGAGCTGATGTGGCCTCTCACCACGGCCCTTCTGAAGTCCAGGCCCAGGCTTCTGAATGCTCAGAGTACGCCAGGATGGATTCCCTCTCCGCCTTGGGCTCATGCCTATATCTGGTACTGCCAATCCCTTTGCACTGAACATCTCATGGATTTCACTTCAAATCACATATTTCTTTAGACCTTTTACTCATTTTAATAATGCTCCCAATCACATTAACAATTCAAATTATTCTCTTACAAACAAATTTCCCCAAAGCATCTTAAGGTGCATGTACAGTGCCCAATTTTTAAGTCAGCATTCCCCAGAGACGGCATGGAACCTACGGAGGATCACAAATAACTTGTCCCGAAAAAAGGAATAAAGGAGGGGTGAGGAGGCAAGTTAGAGAGACCAAATACATTGTATGAGCACACCAAAATAAAACCCTCTACTCCATGTGACAAATACACACACTTAAGTAACTAGCTCAAATTGCTATCATGCCACTCACTGCAAGTAGGACCTTGGGAAGTCACTTAATGTCACTGGATCTGAATTCCAGGTTTTCACACAGGAATTAGTAACCTGCATATATAATACACTGTCATTGTGCCACCCAAAAGAAAAAATGCTCCTGCCCTTCATAAAATCAAGAGTGTACGGGGCTGCTCACGGGGAGAGAGAGGGCTATGCCACACACCTGGGCCACTGCCGGGAGACCATGGGCAGATGCCACCAGGGTCCAGGAAGCCACAAGAACTGAATTCATTCTGGACTTCTGAATACTAAAGACAAATTGCAGCGACGCACTGCAGATAGAGCACGTGGTGCTCTTCACACAGCGCAGGGTCTCCTCCCAGAGGCCCACTTGACTGGGGCTTCCTGTACTGTGATTGGGGAAACGCAAAGTGATTTATTAGTTAATTGGCTAAAACCATCCTGTGAAAAGGAAACAAACTTGCTTTAGTTCTGCAGTGCCGAAGGATGATTCACTGACTCAAATGTGTGTCTGATCTCCAAGTGACAAGATAGAAATTACCCAATTTAGAGTACAGAATCTGGCTTCTCCCTGGCCTGGCATTTGGCACTTTAGCTCCTGCTTTCTCAGAGAATTGCTATTTTTAATTATCGCATAGTAGTCAACTTCCTCACCCTCAAGTTAAAAAACAACCATAACTGCTCAGCCTTTCACACGCATGTGCTCTATTAGAGCCCATTTAGAACTGTTTCAAGCAGGTGTGCAGAAACAGCCCCGGCGGCGCTCCCGCACACCCCCAAGGCAGGCGCCTGACGCGAGGCTGCAGCGGGCTGCACCCACGAGGGAAATAAAGAGGGAGGCTGCCCTGGGATGCTAAGTGAAGCCACTTGCCTAGTCATTTGTGCCAAGCTCTTTCACATTAATTTTTTTTTGTGTGTAAGAAGATCCTTCTCTTTCTGCTGTTCTTTTAAAAGGAGCAGTTAGTGCTTAATTTTTTTCTTTTTATTCTTATTTTTTTCTTTTTAATTTCCCATTTCATTGTTTTTTGTTTTGTTTTTTTAAAACCAATTTTTCAAGTTATGTGTGGTAACCTAAACAACTAATTTGAATTTAACATTATGCAATACAGCAACCATTGTTGAATTTCTATTACTTCGTTTAGTGAAATTTTATATTGTCTCTTTGTTGTTGTTGTTGTTGACACAAGGTCTCCCCAGGCACTTCTGACTCATAGTGGTCCTCCTGTTTCAGCCTCCCCAGCTCTGGGCTTACAGGCATGTGCCTCCATGCCTGGTCTTGGGGCCAGCATCGCACACAATAGCCAGGACCAAACTTTGGTCCTTGCACTTGCCAGACAGGCGCTTACACCACTGATCTATCTCCCCAGCCCAATTTTATATCATTTCTGATGCCATTTTCTTTATTTCTATGTTGTAATATTTAAAAGAAAAAAATGCTTGCCAGGGGAACTGCGAAGCCCCAGTAGTTCCTCACAAGCCTAAAATGGGGAGAGAGCCCCCTGTGTCCGCCGCCACCACCACTGGCCCTCCCCCAGCCTCTCTGCTTGGCGCCAACATCTTCTTAAATCAAGGCTTCTCGCAGTAAGAGAGGCCTTAAATTGAGAGACTAATGTCTTTTATCAAGCCCACAAAAGAATCTACCCGCCTATAAGGCTTACAGGCTGCCTCGACCTGAGATTTCTGTAAGATTAAAAAACATTCCAAAATGCCTTAAAACCTGGAGTCAGGGGAAGATGTGATCCTTAAGTTCTCATCTCACAAAGGACAATATCCAAAGTCATTACAAGGCCCCAAGTGAGGGAAAGCCCGGCTCAAGCATGTGTGAGCAAATGATTAGCTCGTCTGCTGATGCTGAGTGCCAAGATTGTTTATATTAAAATATGCTGGGCAAGGTTCAGGGCTCCAGCGTTCCTGTAGTTCTGCCCCAGTGAAGGGAGATTTCCGACTCAGACAGCAACCACTTCCCATGCTCACGCTTCCCACGGGCTTTGGTGGGCTCGGGGGACAGATAAAGATGAGGTTCTGGGGACAGGAGGGCGGGTGCTCCAAACCTTCTTCCCTTCTTCATGGCAACGATCTGCTTAGCAGAGTCCTGGCCCCAACTCCTGAGTCCCCTGGGAGAGGTCTCAGCAGATTTGCACACAGAAGAGGGTGGTTAAGGTTGGAAAAATTCCAGATGGGTTCCAGGTCTTCTTTGTTATCTTCCTTGATAGATACAGAAGAATGAGGAAGGAACAGGAGCTCCAGGCAGATTCCAAGAGAAGCTGGGTTTGTCCTCAGCTCGGATGTGCTCGTCCCAGCCTCAGGCCAGGCAGGCACCTGGACAGGCTCCCTGTGCCTGACCAAGGCTTGTCAGCAGATGTTTATAAGGCAAAGGACCTTTCCATGTTTCAAACCTCAGTTTCCTTACTCTGAGCAGAGGCCTCATCTCCCGCCCCTTGCCCTCTTTTGCATTTCTCTAGGAACAAGAACAACAAGCCAAGCTCCAGTTCCTGGGGCTGAGCAGCGAGCTGTGACAATGTGTCCCCAAAACTCAAGGCTGGCCTCAGGTCCCGGGCGGCGCAAGGGCTTCTCGGGTATGGACACAGGCCTTGCTGCTTCCTGCCATTCCATGTGTAGGTTTCCAAATTAACATTCCCAAGTTCACTGAACCAAGTGGGGCTTGAACGGTCCTGACCAATCACCCCGCACGTCACCTGTTGATCTACTGTATTCCTAAATTAAATACGTTATAAAATTGTTAACTGGCTGAATTGGGAACAGTTTCAAAAATCAGTAAAGAGGTGCACATCTGTTTCTTTCAATGGGACAACACAAGACATTGATTCACCTACAAGCACCATTTCTAGAGTACTCAGATCCCAAGATGATTTCTATCTACCCTCATGTGACAGGATCATTTCTAATCTTAGAAATCATTTTGAAATATAAGACAGAAATGGCCAAACATTGGGGATTTTCTTCATAATTTTCTACAACATTGTTGCTTAAGAATAAGCTACCACCCATAACTAAATGAGACTCCTTTTCCTGTCACAGCTCAGTCTTAGCTCTTTAAATACTTTATTAAACTAAAATTGTAAAAAGTTACTGACACAAGCTGAATTAATATGCCTGTTTCCATTAATCCCCACTGACATATTTCTCCCCAAGCCCAAGCAGATTAGATATGCTCCAGATTCCTCAGCAAAACTCCACAAACAAAGCACTTTCTTTACAACACATTCATAAGCTTGGAAAAATCTGCTTATTTGGTGCAATCACAGCTTTGGCTCTCATTCATGAAAATATTAAATTATTTCAATATAATAGTTGCAGGGGAAAGCATACTGAAGTAACCCCAAAGTGTGAGTGCATTTAATGCTGCAGAACTATACGTGCACAAAATGGTAAATGCCATGTTACGTATGCTTGAACACACGCATGCATAAAGTATGCTGGGCACTGAAGAAAAATGAAAGATGAAGGGCGACAGAGATAGCTCAGTGGTCTAAGCACCTGCCTGGCAAGTGCAAGGACCCAGGTTCAATCCACGGCACATGTTGTGCCAGCCCCATGCCATTCCAGCCACCAAAACCAAGGCTGGGGGCACACAGCTATAATCCCAGTGCTGGGGAGACTGAAACAGGAAGGTCACTATGAGTCTGAGCTGCGCAGTAAGACCCTGTACTAAATACATAAATATATCTTTTAAAAAAGTGAAAGATGAGAAAAAGAAACACCATGCCCAAGACTTCGCCCGTCTGGCATGATGAGTGTGCCGAGCCTCCGGGGCACCTTCCCGTACTTCTTTTCTTTCTTGGCCAGTTGTTATTAAGTAACCAGTTCTCAAACAATTCTTCATTAAAACAGAACAAGTTTAGAAGGTCTTAAAGAAAAGAAATCAAAACATCGGCTGTTGAGCTATGATTACAAATAATCTTCGCTTCACGAAGCAGAAATCCAGCACACAAAGGGGACATTCTCTGTTAGTGTAACAGATGGGACTAAACCTTATCTTAAGAGAGATCTCTTTTAAATGTCTCAATAAAATTTAGTAGGTTCTAACTAGAAGACAGACACAAGTCCAGAGCTGTGAGCCTCGTCCTCGCAGGGCGCACCTCATGACGGCATCCTGCTCGTATTCTTTCTGGTCTCAGGAACTTTCAAATCCAGCTCAGAAGCACACAGTTCATTGGAAACCCTCGACCTTTGTGGGCACAGTCTAGAACCCAGAGGAGTTCCCGGCCTGGGCACAGAGAGGTCGCTGCTGCTGGAGATTAGCACATGGGGAGCTGAGGAAACGTAAGGTTTGAGTTTCGTCAAAAATGCACTGTTCCGCCTGACTAGATGCAGACCAGACAACGCCAGGGCAGGGGCGGCCATGCACACCAGAAGGAAGGGCTCTGAGAAGCTGATGCAGGCTCCTAACGAGAGGGGTGAGGGCGGGCAGAACCAGAAACCAGGGCTCGTGAGACGTCCTGGGTTCTGGTGTGAGCAGAGGTGAGTAGCAACATCACCAAAGGAGACAGGTCATGCTGCGAGAAGTGGCCTCTGGAGAGAGGGCTACGCAGGTGAAGACACCCAGAGCAACACGACAGCCTCCCAGAAAACCCAGCTGCAGGTGCCAAGCAGAGAGGCTGGGGGACAGAGCGTGAGCTAAACCTGAGGCGCTAAAGTCACCCACAAGGCAAGAGCAGGGAGAAAGGCGCTGCCCCTGAGGAGCACCCGTACTTCAAGGGGTGAGAGGAGAAGACAGTTACAAAAGAAGCTGAGGGGTAAGTGGCCCACCACAGGTGCCCGCGTGGAAGCTGAGAGTGGAAGAACACAGGAGAACCGCTCTCGGGAGGCCGTGCTAGATCGCAGCTCTCTGCGTGGGGCCCTCCACCTCGCTCGGAGGAAGCTGACTCCCTGCCAACAACACGCTCATCTACACCATCTTGGAAGTGAAGAGAACGGAGGCACAGCTAAGCGCGTGCATGCACGCATCTCTTGACAAATTAAGTGTCTTGGCCGGGAAGGTAGCTCAGCGGTCTAAGCTGCCTGGCAAACACAAGGACAGGGGTTCAGTCCCCCGGACCACATGCCATGCCAGGCCCACACTGAGCTGGCCACCAAAACCAGGCATGGTGGCGCAGGCCTGTAATCCCAGTGCTGGGGAGGCTGAGACAGGAGCATCACTACGACTCTGAGCTGTGTAGTGAGACCTGGTACAAAATAAATAAATAAATGATTAAAAAACAATTTAAAAACAAATTAAGTATCTTATATTTCATTTATAAAAGGTGACGCATTTAAAGAAATTTACCCAAGTCTCCTTTAGGGAGATGTCTTAGTTACTCTCCTCATCGCTGACACACAGCCGACACCAAAGTTAGAGGAGGAGGAGGGGCTATTTAGCTCACGGGCCTCAGCTTACACTCGGCTGGTCCAACGCGGGCTGGCACGGCAAGGGGCATCACAGAAGAGATACAGCCCATGATGGGCAGAAGCAGCAGGCCGTGAAGGGCCCAAGCGGCGGCAGGTGGCCAGCAGCTCTCTGTGTCCCGTACGCCCTGTCCAGGCCACCACGCACCCCAGGCACCTCATCCTGGCCCCTCAGCAGGCATCAACCCCAGCAGCACACACCCGAGATCCAGCCATCTCCAAAAAGCCCCTCCTCGGGCCACATGAGGGGGACATCTAGACACGAGCCATAAGAGAAAACCACTCCAACTTACATACTGCGCGGGGATGGGATACGAGCTCAGGCCACGGGAAAGCCGTGACCCTCTAAACGGCGCACAGATTCTCTTAAATGACTCTCCTCACTGAAAGCCAAAATCATCGATGTCCTGCAGGCAACACTGGGGACAGCATAGAGAAAGAGCCCATTTAGCAAAGTTTCTTTGTACAGTTGATTTGCTTTGTTAAGTAGAGGAAGTTTCCGCACTGCTGTCTCTCACAACAATCACTAGAAAGGACACTTGGAATAAAGGTGGCTATCTCAGGCCCTCTGGTGCATGGCCTCCGCCCAGCGAGGGTCTCCAGCAAGCATGCCTCCCATTTGCAAGTTCCAGGCATTACTGCAAACACAACCTTCATCTGTACAAAGACCGACTCTGCACGTACTGCGGCTAGCACCATGCAAGTGATTCGTTCTTCTAGAAATTATGAATCCTACCAGGCACAGTGGCACACAGCTATAATCCCAGCACTCGGGAGACTGAAGCAGGAGGACTGCAGCAAGCTGGATGCCAACCTGGACTACACAATGAGTTCAAGGCCAGCCTGAACCACACAGTGAGGCGCTGTCTCAAAGAACAACAAAAAGGGGGCTAGGAGATAGCTCAGTGATCTAAGTGCCAGTCTAGCAAGCACAAGGACCGAGTTCGATCCCTGGTACTGCATGCTGCGCCAGCCTCAAAACCAGGCATGGTGGCACACACCTGTAATCCCAGTGCTGAGGAGGCTGAAACAGGAGGATCACTAAGAGTCTGAATTGCACAGCGAGACCCTGTATCAAATAAATAAATATTTTTTAATTTATTAATCTCAATAGCATTGAGAGAAAATCTTTCCACTCTCCCATCGTTCAGTTTTTATAGCTAATAAAAGGAGTAAATAATGACAAAAATCATCAAATACATTATTGACAGCAAGGTGTATAAAGAATGCTTCTAAATAAGTAATAAAGCAGCTTTAAAGAACATGGAAAAGCTGAAGAGGCGAGTGAAAAGGCGCCATGAGTAGGTACACGCAGCGCTGCAGGGCCGTGAGCATGGGGTCTTAGCGGAGAGATTTAAACCGTGGAAGCAAGCAAAGCAGCGGTGAAGTGTTCAAGACCCGTGAAGCCGTTAGGACGGACGACTGGAGCAGCTCTGCATTTAGTAAGGAAGCAAAGACGACTGCCTTCCTGCAACATCACGCCAGGGAATAGACACTGGATGGAACCGGCTGTCCCGGGACGCACGGTCCTGCCCTGCCTCGGGCTGACGTTGGTCCCAGTGGGGCGGCAGCTTTAGGAGCAGACTGCAGGGCCCAGAGGTGGAGTCCAAGGACCGGTCACACCTGCGGTCACCAGTCCTGCTGCAAAGCAACTGCCCACAGCCTGGAAAGCAGGTCCCTAGCTCCTATGGGGACAGGTTTTCCATAAAGATTTGCTGCCACCTCCTGAGACAGCACGATAGACAGCTCAGGAAAGGAAGTTCCATGCTAACCTGTCCAGTTCTGACATGAAAGGGCTTTTTGTCTTTTTTTTCAGCCATATTTGTCACAGACTAAAAAGCTTTCAAGTTGAACTTCTAACCAAAAATGAAAAGAAAGCAACACAAAGAAAAGGTAATAACAGTAATGGATACAAAAACACCTTTTGAGGCACAATCTGGAGAACATCATATCTTGATTTATAAAATTCTATTTGGTAAATATTCAAAAACAACTTATTTGGCAATGAGGGTGAACCCGAAGAACTGCCACTCCCCAAGCCCTTCCCTGCTTGCCTTCTTCTGTGACGCATATAAATCTGAAAGAAATAAAAAATAAAAATAAAAACCTCACTGGTTTTCTCTGAAGATCAATCTTTGAAGGTAGAAGCAAAGACTGTTGCCCTTGCTTGGACTTTTTTTCATTTTAGTAAGGAAACTGAAGAAACCTTTCTAGCGGAAACAGGTGGCAAATGGCCTGGGACTCTCGTGTCCCCAGACGCGTACTCAGGCCTGCCACAGGCCCTGCGGTCATTTCCGGGGAAGCCGCCCTGACCAAGGGGCTTTCTCCCCCACCTTCCCTTTCCCCTCGACCCGAGCTCAGTGCCCCTTCATGGCGAGACCGCGCTCACAGGAAAGCAAAGACTGTCTCCTTAGCCCACACAGTCACAAGGGCTCCCACATGGCGACAGTGGAGTGGCTGTGCCAACGTGAGAAGTTTAGAAGTCTAACTACATGGTTCAGGGTGGGGCTGGGCCTTCTCTTTGTAAACATCTTCGGCCTGTACAAGGGACAGGTAGGGAGATGATGCTGCACCAGCCCGGGGAGGGCGGCCTGCGTGCAGCTTGCGCGAGGACAAGAGGCTCGGGCCCCCCTTCTGCCCTTGCCGCCCTCTGCCGCAGCACCCGGCTGATTCTGGACTGAAACCTCTACAAATGGGGCTAAACAGACCTGTCCCTCTTTAACTTCAGGTGTTGGGCATTTCGTCCCAGCAACAAGAGAAGAGTAACCAACACAGGAGACCTGTTGCCTGGACGGTGCAAAGCGGCGGTGAGGAGGGCAGGTCTGCCTCTGCTCTTCAGAGAGCGCCAGTCTTCACCGCAGTGTGGACATCGCCTCCTGGCTTCCAGCGCCGAGCCTTCACCCTCCTGCTGTAGGCTTTCCAGCCTTCCGGCGCAGAGCCATCGGCCTCCTGACTCGCACGGACCACTGCAGTGCGCTGCAGACCCGGACTGGATCCCTTGGTCTCCAGCGTGCAGACGCCCTCTGCTCGCTTCCTCGCCCCACTCAGCAGCTGGGCGCCATAAGCTGACCACGCCACTGCCCGTGTATCTGTACAGCTCGTATTGCGTGTTTCCCCAGCAAACCCTGACGCACACGCACACCCTGGCTTTCTAGTTCACAGCACGGCCTTCCCCACTCACCCAGGGGCTAGCACTGTGCCTTGGGGGGCCACCGTGAGCACGCCAAGTGAACACCAGGAAGTTGTTGCCTGGCAACAAGCAGGGACTTCCGAGGACTAGCGGCCACCCATCCTGTGCCTCTAAGACACGTCTGCCTCGCGCTCACAAATGCCACGTACGGCCCATCGGGGCCCTGTGGGTCGCAGCAGAGGTGCCGAGGACCAAGTGGGCTTGCACGGGAGACAGGGCTGTGTTGTTTCCCTGTGAAGGTTAACAGGAGGTGCTCTGGGTCTCCTCAGAAGGAAAGACCACAATGACACATTTCTAAATGTACATTTTTCCTACCTATGACTCTGACTCAGGGTCGTCTCGTGTCATTACATAGATAGTGAGTGTGTGTCCGGCTAGTCCATGCACAGTGCCTAATTAGGGCCCCATCAGGAACTGGTACAGAATTGGGCAGGCATTCATACATATGTATTTTTTTCATTTTAATATTTCACATCTACTTAAAATACTTTATTTGAAAAATTCACTATCAGCAGCAATGAAACATCGCCACACAGAGCTCATTTCACAAATGTTCCCGACAAACTTCCCATTTTCCTTTACGTGCTAAGTTGCCAGTTCACAGAATAATTTCTCCACTGTGACTTTTCAATTTTTAATGGTAACATTTTCCCTTAAAAAATAAATGCCAAAGAGGGCTGGCCAAATAGCTAAGCGGATTAAAGCACCTGCAAGCAGGTACAGGGGCTGGGGGTTCGATCCCGGGCCTGCCGTGCCAGCCCTGTCCACGGAGCATGCTAGGAAGGCAACTGAGACTGGGCATGGTGGCACACGCCTATAATCCCAGCTCTCAGCAGGCTTTAAACAGAAGGATTACTCTGAGTCTTATAGTGAAGGAGACCCTTCCCTAAAATGCAATAGATAAATAAGTGCCAGCATATTGTTCACATGGCCTTCAGCCAGTTTAGGGTTTAAGCTTATTCTCTGGTCACCTAAATTTGAATAAAGCATATTTAGAACTGGAAAAAAAGCCCAATATGTTTAAAAGAAAATATGCAGCTTCTGCCACTTGTTATCATCAGCGCTGTGAGAGGTGAGTGTCAGAAACACGTGATAAGAAATCATGTACAGTTGTCCTGAGTGGAGATAAGGGATACACACTCAGCCCTGCTTCCAAGCTTAAAGTCTGCGCAGCCAGGCGTGGTGGCGGACGCCTGTGATCCCGGCACTCGGGAGACTGAAGCAGGAGGACTGCTGCAAGTTTGAGGCCAGCCTAGGGCCTGCAGAGTGAGCTGAAGGCCAGCCTGAACTTCCTAGTGAGACCTTGTCTCAAACAAACAAAAAAAAAAGCTTAAATCTGTAATAGTTTGAAAAATAGTCAACTTCCAAAATTTCATGGTTTTCTGTGCAACCTTCGATAAGGATGGAACCCTGAAATTCATGCGTCGCTCATCCATCCTGGTCAGGGCAGAGGACACGAAAGGCGT
>NDGN011195517.1:0-10221 GCA_002564285.1 Tympanoctomys barrerae | reverse complement strand
CAGTCGTTTTCGCTCTCAGCCCACGTCTACTCTACCCCATTCAAAATCCAAATGCCATGATTTTTTTAAAAAATATATTTAGCACAGGGACTACAGGACCTCATTGTACAGACCAGACTCAGATGATCCTCCTGTTTTCAGCCTCCTAAACTCTGGGATTATAGGTGCGCACCACCATGCCAAGTCTCAATCGCTGTTTCAGTGTGCCCCAGGGGCCGGACTGGCATGGCACGCCAGGGTTCAAACCGCAGTCTCTGCATCATGATTTCACTTTTTAATGATAAGGATAAGGTATACTTCTACACATTTCGCACTTTTTGGTGTGCTTTTCGCATAGTAGTTTTAGATGTTCCATTAGCCCTAGAAGATGGATCCTTTTTACATTTACAAAGGCTGAACAATCTGCCTCTCATCACAAAGAAAAAAATTGGAGTAGAATCTAGTGTGTCATTCTCCTTGCTGTTTTTTCACTACTCCACAGGCGAGCAGGACCTGTACTTGTTAAATGACAAACGTCCAACATTTGATTCCCCAACAGCCTACTTAGCAGGCAATATCTCTCAGCTGCAAATTTTATATGACCTTTACTTGCAGCATTAGATAAAAGTCAAATGCGTAACATTAAATAATAACCCACTAGGGGTAATCAGCTGAACCAATGCTTCTCAACTCAGGCTGCACCTCCTAGATGCTAGAGTGGAAGTGGGTACCCCGGGCTTTCTGAAACTGCTGAGTAAAGGGGAGTGGAGGATTCTGATGTGTGTGTTACTCTGGTTGAACTCCTCTGAGATAAACTATCACCATCTACTGCGTAACCTTCTGGTTATCTAACTTGACTGGAAGACAGAATTTGGAAAACTGAAAATGCCGTGGTACAACATCGATGGAATGTGATAGTGGAAGAACTCAAACACAAATAAGCGTGTATTAGAGGGGTCCGTTTAGACGAAATGTCCAGGATGGATAAATCTATTGAGCCAGAAATCAGATGAGTGATGCGTAGAGCTGAGGCTAGGAATGACTTCAGGTGATGGATAAGTGTTTTGAGGTTGTTTTTTGGAGTACAGGAGGAACTATCCTAAAGTGGACTACAGTGCTGGATGCACAACTCTGTGGTGCCACTAAGAACAATTATACTTTAAGTGAGTGAGTTGCACGGTAAATGAACTAAATCTCAGTAAAGCATTTTTTTAACAGTGAGGGAACTGCATGTTTAAACAACCTCATGTTTCAACCATTTCTTCCCACCTCACTTTTGACAAATGTTGCATGTATACAACCATTCTTTTCATTCAGCAAATATTTACTGACCACTGACTACAGGACTGACTGTCTTTTGGAGATGAAGAGAACAGCAAACATAGCCCACAAGAATCCTGGCCTCGATAACTTGCTTTGTAGGGAAGAGAGATAGACAATAAGCAAGAAAATAAGCCAAAAGAGGAACTGAGATCACTGCACAAAATAAAGGAAATAAAACTAGGTGACGTGGGGGCTGGGGAGATAGCTTGGCAGTCTAAGCACCTGCCTGGCAAGCGCAAGGACCTGGGTTCAATCCCTGGTACCACATGCCAAGCCGGCCACTGAAACCAGGCATAGGGATGTGCTCCTGTAATCCCAGTGCTGGGGCTGAGAGAGGAGGATCACTATGAGTCTGAACTGCATAGTGAGACCCTGTGCCAAATAAAGATTTTTTTAAAACTAGGTGAAGTGATAGTATATTTAGGGCTGGATGCTATTTTGGTTCAGGGTGAATAGTACAGATGTCTTTGAGGAGGTGACATGTGAGTCAGGAAGGACAAGAAGTAGCAACTCATGCCTTTGAAGATCTGGGGACTAAACTAATGCCTTAAGGCAATAACAAGGCTGGAGGGCTGGGCACAGAGTAAATAGGCTGGCTCCAGTGACCAAAAATGATATGGGGGACAAAGTGGAGAAGTTGGCAGAGGCCAGGTTAGATAGGTTGTCAGCATAAGCACCTGCTGGCAAGCACAAAGTCCTGAGTTTGATCCCTGAGGCAGAGAGAGAGAGAGAGAGAGAGAGAGAGAGAGAGCAGTTCAAATGATCAGATTATATTTGTCTAAACCTGAATAAATCTGAGAGTGAAAGAGAATGATTTATTTAATATACAGGACATGGGGACAATAAGGACAAACTGGGAACTGTCTCAGGCAAACCAAGGTATCTTATAATCCTATAGAAAAAGACCAAGATTCTACCCTTAAGTATAATGGAAAATTGTTGACAGATGCTAAACCAGAGTTGGAAATTATTCCATCTAAGGGATACCCACAGCTGATTTTTGATTAGGGAGATTAAGTACGGAAACAGCACAGACGGGGGGCAGGTTTGGCATATTTTAGGAGATTTGGAGGTGTCCTGATCTCCCCACCACATGGGAGTGGGCAGCAAGAGCAGCTAGAATCCCCCTCCTCCAGCAGCTTAGGGTCAGTTCCAGAACATGAAAAAATGTTTTGCTGAATCCCCAGGGTCCTATGACATACCACACGGCAGAAATCATTTGGGCTTGGAAATGTGTCAAAGCAGGTGTCACCAGTCACCCACTCTAACCATAGAAAGCTTCAGAAACACACTCAAGCCTCCCCTGGCCCCAAGCATGGGATTCTGTGCTTCTCAGGGGGCCCACAAGAAAAAATGAACCATAAAATGTGCTCCCAATTAACTGCAAGAAGCTGTACAATGGTTTGACTGAGCTTTGGATCTCTTAAAACAACCATTCTCATCTTATACGGGCAATGGTGAGGCAGGATTTTTGACCCTGGTCAGATACCAAGATGTTATGTTATTAAGTTGGTGGAGAACACATAACTACAAGCAACATTTTTACCCATAAAATCTGCTTTGAAACAGTATGAAAGAAATGTTGGAGAAATTCCAATTCCAAAATGTTTCTCCTTTTTTCAGGCCTTGAGATTAAACCCAGAGCCTTCACACTGTGCTACATCACCAGCTTTTTTTTTTTTTTAATGTTTTTTATTTTGAAAAAGAGACTTGCTAAGTTTCCTAGGCTGGGCTCAAACTTGTGACCTTGCTGCCTCAGTCTTCCAAAGTGCTGAGATTACAAGTATATGCCACTAATGGCTACTGCCAAGAAGCATTTTTAAGGCTTCTGAAACTTTTTTTTTTTTTTAGACAGGTTATTGCTACATAGGACAGACTAGCCTTGAACTCATTACATAGCCCAAACTGGCCTCAAAGTCATGGTGATCCTCCTGTCTCAGCCTCCCAAGTGCTGACAGGAATGGCATGCATCTCATTCCTGTCTTCTACAACTCTTTTTTGGAAATAAGTTAATAGTTAATTTGTTTAATATTTAATCATTTATTGAGAACCTAGTGTATACTTCAAGCATTATAGGAGATACCTCACTTGATTTACCTATCTACAATTCTTCATTACAAACTTATAAAAGATGCAATCCCTATTTTATCTAAGAAAAAACGGTCTTTGGAAGGTTGAATCATTTTCTGAAGTTATACCCTTAATAATCTTCTAGTTTAAATCTGAAAACCAGCCTATGTGTATTCCAAAGCACTTCAGCTTGTCCTCATCTGCTGAGGTGAAGCCTATTTCACTTACCTAAATATGCAAATGTTCCCCGTGAATACCATCTTTTAAAAGTTCAATAAGACACATGAAGATCCAAACAATGTAAAAACAAGTAAATTAGGAATTATTGTTAACATTTCAACAAGTTTTACTTCACTGCTTCTTTTAATAGCAACCTCCTAGGTGCCTTTAAGATTTGCTTTACAAGTTTTCAATTTCCATACACTTATCTAGGAATGCATCTTCTGAGGGTAATGAAGAATAGATTTACAACCCATCCTATCGAATTTCCAGTTTTCTGTTTCCGTATGCCCCTCCCCTTTGCACAAAACAGTTCTGTATGTACCCAGGTGGTGACCATAAAAATCCCAGAGCTTTGGCAAATGTGCTCAAGCCTCGTAAGGCATTATTATTAATGTGGTCTGTGGCAGACGTATTTATTCAACAGGGCGCACCCTGCCCTTACAGCAAAGCCTAATTCCTCAGTCTGGTTTCTAAGGCCCTTCACTTCCCCGCATGTTTGCCAGTTCTAGCTGCCCACTGCAGCAGCCCGGAGGAGCCTTCAGATCAAGGGAGGGGCTACATTTCAGGAAATCAAGCAGGTGATGACGAAAGCATCCAATTACTACAACTTCAGCAAGCGCCCCAGTTTAAAGCCCATCCCCCACCCCACCCCTGGCGCACAGATGTAACTGAATTAGGCTGAGGGTGAAGCCATAGTTTATTTCTTAATCTGTTGCTTACTGTTTCTTTACTTGTGTCTTACTTGTTTCTTCACTGTCTCCTTGGGATGACAATCCACAACAAGAGTGGAAATCTGGCCTCCTGCTCGGCTTACCTCAGCTGGGATCCTACATTCTCAGCTCCTACATTCTCTCCCTTGCTTCCGGCTCTTTCTGCAAATGCTCCCTCCACCTGGAGCACTTCCTTCTACGAGGCTCCGCCCACCTCCCAGGTACCCCTCCACACACTGAAGGAAAGTTTCCTTTATGCCCACCGAAGGGTGAAGACAGTTTCAAAGAATTCCTGACTCAACCTTCACCCCTCACCAAGGCTTAGCAAACTGCACTGACATAGCCTAATCTGCTCCCGACCCCAACCTCCCCACAGGCTTCTCGAAGGCCAGATTTTACACCTTGACCTTTGTGTTTCTGGTCCCTGGTTCAGCTCAGCCCCTGCCCCCTAGCACAGGTTCTCTTGTTTGTTCCTCTAAGTGATCGAGTGAGTGATGAGCGAGTTCGATTTCCCAGTTGGAAGGAGCCAGACTGTTGGTTGGAAATGCCTATACAACCCGGCTGGTGTGTCCAGTGCCTCAGAAATGTACAAACAGAACATGTTTTCTGGGGAAGGCACCACTCCTGGGTAGCTCGCAAACGTTCTTCATCCCTTGCTCGTTCCTCATGACTTCTTCTATTCTCATTCTCAGATGATGGTACTGTTTTGGAATTAAAAGCAATTTTTATCAAGAAGTCCTCCACCGAAGCACACGCACGCCCCACCGAGTGGCCTTCCCGCTTCTGTCCAGACACATCTGCAAGCTCCACCGCCCACCCGGGCCTTTGTCTTTGGACTGACTTTCGGAAGCAACTGTGAGAAAGCCACGTTTTAGAACAATTCTGTATAGTATTGGGGATAGTGACAGAAACACATTTTGAAGTAGCCTCCCCAAAATAAAAATAGATTACTTTTACTTTTTTTACTACTAGTTTTCCAATAGTCAAAGTTAATAACTATTGTGATGTTTTATTTAAATCCTTTAAATCTTGCTGTTTTCGTCATACATATCAATATAGAAATTTGTGTGTGTGTGTATGTATGTGTGTGTGTGTGTGTGTGTGTTGCAGGGATTGAGCCCAGAGTCTTCACACTAGGCTACAGACCAGCTCTTATTTTTGTTTATCATTTTGAGACAGGATCTCATTAATTTGTTACATTGCCCATACTTGCCTTGAACTTGCAATCTTCGTGCCTCAGCCTCCTAGATCTCTGGGATTACAGGTGTGGACATGTCATTAACTATATTCAGTACTGGCTCACTTTGATGATTCATGGGATTATGTATTTTTCAGACATTTTATTTCCTATTGTCATATTTACATTTCTTGTTAATTTATAGTTCTTTACATATTTCAGATACAATCCTCATGTATATTGTAAATACGTTTTTCCAGTTTGTCTTTATCTTTTACCTTTGTTCATGGAGAATATTTTTACACTGTGTTTTTACAATGTAATCAAATTATCAATCTTCCTTTTTTTGTTTCTGACTGTGATGACATGCAAATTTAGTATTAAGATTGACTACTCAATTTATCAACAATAAGTTGTCACTAGAAATCAGATTAGAGCTTCTGACTATTTAGACTATTATATACCACAGTGCTTTTACAATTAGAAAAAAAATTTAAGGATGATTAACAGCTAACAATACTTGTCAAAGTTTGCAAGAGAAAATACAGTCTTTCCACAATCCTATCTGTGCCCAGTAGCAGATGATATTTAGTATATTCCACACTCACGACCTGAAATAAAATAACCTAATTTGAAGAAATTATCCAAGAATTTGCAGAATATGGATACAGGTATCATAGCTTCAAACTGTGAGGAGAGATCCGGGCAATGCTTGGCTGAAAGTGCTTCAATAATGACCATAGTCTGGATAAAATAAATGAAAATCATTCTCTGTTGCTGGCAGGTAGGACATTCTAGAAGTGTCCCTTTCCTTTCCAAGAGCTATCACTTAGGAACCGCAAAGTTCATGAAAGATAGCATAATTTTAATGCCATGCGGGCTGGCCAGTTAGCTCAGTGGATTAAAGTGCCTGCTTAGGCAGATGCAAGGACCAGGTTTGATCCCTGGCATGCTGTGCTGGCCCGGCTTCCTGGGGTGCACTGAGACAGCAATGGAGACTGAGCCTGGTGGTGCGCGCCTGTAATCCCAGCACGTGGGAGGCTGAACACAAGAGAATCACTACGAGTCCGATCTGTTTAGTGAGACCCTGTAGACCCTGTACTCCATACATAAATAATAATAATGATTAATAATAATAATGCCACAGCCTGCAAGATGAGCTCCTCACACATTCACAACCTTCATTGACCATAACCTGCTCAGTGAGCCAACATTCGGTCCCTAGAGCCATTCCTCTACATATTATTCATGTAGACCACTGGTCAGAATGGTAGATTTGGCTGTAAAATATCCACATTTCTCTGCCTGGGTAATGCCTGCTCAGCTCCCTCTAAATTAGGCAACAAAATATCTTCTCAATGAGTCATAAAATAATGAACTTTTGAAAGCCATCAGCAATTTTAACTTTTTGTTTTAAATCAGTAAGATTAACAGTAAGCAATAATGAAATAATTTGGACAGTATGAGTCAAAAGAACTATTCTCTCTAACACAAACAGCTGTGTAAGATAAATCTTCTGTTTTAATCCCTGGAGAATATTAAAAAATTTATAGCTATCTTATTCTTGGTATTCTACTCTTAAGCGCTATAAAGATGTTAATAACCAAAAAAAGATGTTAATAACAGTCTCAGGTTAGCAACTTTCACAACTGAATCCTCATTGGAGAAACAACAAATGCCTGGAGACCCCTTTCAGATTGGCCAGTGACTGTTAAATGAAATGGACTGCTGGAAGCATGTGCAGCAGCCACAAACAGCAAAAGTAGAGTCACTATCTACAAAGAACTTGTCCCTGAGGAGCATGAAGAGACTTACACAGGGAAATGATTCAACAATTTCACAATAGATAATACAAAGAGGCAGTATCGTATCAGAAAGGAGAGAGCATGTACAGGCAGGGGCAGAGGACCAGCTCAGTGGAGAAAATGGAAACCGAGCTGGACACTGAAGAGCAGGTTGAAGAAAAGAGGGAGAATTGTTGTCCAAATAGGAAAGACAACAACAGCTCTGAAAAGGGCAGAGAGGTGAACTGAGCCTGAAACCTATGGGGATAGGGAGCCCCACATTTTAGGCTTGGGAACCCACTGAAATCTCTATTGCAGAAAGGAAAGATGAATGCTGCTGCAGGAGGGAAGGAAAAGAAAATGAGACGAAGATACCAAGGGAAGCTCCAGAATCAGGACCGGAAGTCTCAGCAGAGTGAACAAGCTATTCCCACCTCATGTCCCAGCTTCCCAGAGTCAAAACTGGAAAAGCTGGCTCTTTTCTTGTTTAAAATACATAAATCACTTACAGCGTTGAGGAGAGGAGCTGAAACCTGGGTGCTCCCCTCAATCCAGGCCCCTCCCTTAGTTAGCAAAAATAATTCTAGAGTGAATGAACAAACATATGATTGGATAAACTAATGGATAAACAATTATGATAGAAATTATTCTCAGTAGCTTAGCGTATGTCTATATGTGAATGACTGGAGGTACCAGAGGCAGGGAAGAGAAATCAGGGGCAGAAAGGAAAACCAGCAGGAAATGACTGCAGAAAATCCATTATAGAATGAGAATGACTTCGATTTAGGAGGCAGAAATAAGAATAAAAGCACAGACATGAATTTGAAAAAATTATGATGAGCCATTAAGTGACTTTAGCTCATTGCTATTTCTATCAACATCCAGGTCAAGTTTAAGTGGCCTGACCATCTACTATCCTCCTTCACTCACTTGGAAAGTATCTGCAGAGCGCCACACACTTCTGGCCCCAGGGGCCAAAGCGAACCTCACATTTACTTTTCTGAAATTCCTAACTGATCACTGAAAGCCCTGAACCCTGACAGCCTAATGACTCATGTGTAATTGGCCATTATCACAATAGCCATCCTCCATTACCAAAATAACCTGATATCTATGAGGTAAAAGTTTCAAAAGAGTGAATTTTAAAGCTGAGCAGCATCAAGACAGTCCAAATTGTCTATCTACCAGAAACATTAACACGAATTGAACACTTCATCTCCAGTCACACCTTTTTTTTTTTTTTTGGTACTGAGGAGCAAACTCGGGACCTTGCACTGGCCAGGCAGGCGCTAATGTCACTGAGCTATCTCCCTGGCCTCACTCCTCATTATTTATCCAGGTGAGATAGTGTCCAAACTAGATATAGTGTTGCTTTAGAAAGCAGGATTGTGCTATGATTTTTAAGATAATGAAGAATTTGTGTAACAACCATATGTGGGTCATAGATCACAACCATTCTAAATCCAGAGTGAACATATAGTTTAAATTTGATATTCTTTTTACCACCTAACTCTGTCTGCAGGCTTTATCAGCCACATGGCATCCCCAGTATCTCTATCAAGATTAGCCTTTCTGAAGTATAATTTCTTATGTGATATTTGCAGATCACTTCTCAGTGAAACAAAGTTTGCTGCTTCCTTCCCTCCTCCAGCCTGCATTTTTTTCTGTGCAGGGGGCACCTATTATGCATCACATACAATGCCAGGTACTGAGGACATAGTCTGTGTTTGTTTGAAGTTCATGGTCAAGCCGAGAGCCGCTTGACGAGAGCCGATCGTTCCAGGTCCTCCAAGGTCGGCCCCCAGCTCATCTCTGATGGCTCCCCATCCACCCAAACCTCCAAATCAGAACAACAGAGCTGAGTATTGCACTTTGCCTTTTAAAATTATTTGTAATAACCCACGTTTGTGATATAGAACAAGCATATTAATCATGGGAATTTGTGCACATCCATATCTCATGTTGATCCTTTAACTTTAATTTTTTTTAGTATATCTTTGAAGTACATATTGGTCATATTCCTCTCGGGGAGTTGGTGTGTGTACTCGACACATTTTAGTTCTTTTTATGACCCTGCCGCTCCCCAACCTTCTCACCCTTCCATGTCTTGATCCTAGTCCCATTTGCGAAAGCTCTGTGTCCCTGTTTCCTATAATCTGTCTTTTATTTTGCTCTTTAATCTATTTATACTTTGGGCTTCTCATACAAAACAAACCATGCAATATTTAAGCTCGGGTGTCTGGTTTATTTTATTTACCATTGTGGTCTCAAGGTGCACCCATTTTCCTACAAATGACTCAAGTTTATCCTTCTTCATAACAAAGTAGTACTCCATTGTATAAAAACCACATTTTCTTTATCTATTCATCTACTGATGAGCACACAAGCTGCTTACAAGATGTAGCTAATGGGAATTGTACCGCTATAAATGTGGGTATGAATGTAGCATCTTGATCTTTCTATTTTCTCTTTCCTCTACCCTCCCTCATTGTTTATTTCCTGGCCCTTGATACCTTATAATGCCACTTACCAATCTGGGATAGTCTAACCTTTGATTTGAATCCTGACAACGTTTTTCTAGATTTGGGATTTTGAATGACTTTCTTATTCTCTAAAGGCCTCAGTGTCCTCATGAAATAAATGAAAAAGGCACGTATCAGGGATGTCTGAAAAAGTAAATAAAATAACATGTATAAAAGCCATATTAATATGCTGAGCTGTAAAAGGCTCAAGTTAACAGCTTCTGACATTGCCAATCCTATGGATAAGCCACTACTATTATGGTCTACTGGACTATATTAGATTATTTTACTGAATTCATGCACCTACAATATTTGAATGGCAGTGGAATACCCATCTGACAAAACTAAACAAAAAAGGGGGATATAAATGAAGGACCATTTTGTAGTGAAGAAAAAAAACTATATATATATATATATATATATATATATATATA